>MU159176.1:185787-213679 GCA_015888305.1 Antheraea pernyi
CGACGCTCAAATGAGAAAAAAAACTTTAATTTATATGTCTACAGTGAACCTAAACAGCTTCAAAGTTCAAACATTTCGGCCGCAATATGTGTAACATTGAATAAGAGAATGCTAACCTCTTTTCGAATCCTAAACAGTTCCGGTTCGTGTCATGCAATCGATTTTGTCAAGTACAAACAAACTTATAGCCGTAATATAATAACAGTAGAAGATATAATGACAGATCTGTATCTATAGATATGTATATTGTATACATGACTGAACTAAGTCCGCCATTTCACTTAAGAATAATTTTAAAAAATGTCCAATAACTATCTATACAGATAAGTATACCAGTAGCCTATAAATCACTACTATTGCATAGGGATTCAATGAAACGTCTGTGTCGCTGTTTATGGTACCTCGTTGTTATATGAATTCACTGTTCGGCCCATATCACTAAGGCTCGTTTCTCGCCAAGCGGCCAACTCCCCCTCGATCTCCGATACACCATGCCACGCCACATGGACCAACCGCTCTACTAGATATTTATTCTCACTTACCATACCTATCTGACATATAATTTGTGTAATAATTGCTCCGATCCTCAGCATTATGGTAGATAACCCATAACCTTCCCTGATAAATTACGAAAAAACAGGATGTGTCGTAAAAACACGCTATAGAAGTGAGATTTAGGCTTCTTCAGGGGCTTCTATTGATTAGAAAAATACAACAAAAAGCCAAACAGTGGTCACCCATACAAGTCCTGACCACGCCCGACATTGGATGAACGAAAACCGGTGTTTTCAACACTATTATTGGCTAAGCTATTATTGGATTTATCATGAATGGGTCAGCTCGCCCGGGGAAGTACCGCCCTCTCATAGAAAATCGACGTGAAGTAACAGTGCTTGCATTGTTGCGTTTCGTTCGGTCTGTGAGAGCACCGGAGGCCCACCTCCCCTCCTCTCCCTTCTCCTCCCCCCTTACACCCTTTCCCCCAAACACAGGCAGGCAACTCACTTTCGACTCCCGACAGGCTGGCAACGCACTTACAATTCCCCTGGTGTTGTTTGCGTCTATGGACGGTGGTGATCACTTAACATCAGGTGACCCACTTGTTCGTTTGACTGATATGACATAAAAAACAGTATTTATTTATTTCTACAACTTTTCATCACAATAGAAAGTTGTCGATCAGAATTTCAAAGCTCTTTCATAAGAAGTTTCACTTTAATATTACTAAATATTAACCTCACTTCCTCAGATTAGAGTGTTTGAGCAAATAAAAAGCAATATTTTTAATAGTAATGCATATAGACTATGTAATCAATATGAGTAATGCATATATAGATATGCAATTATCAAATCCGAATTGATTAATTTCGAACTTTGACTTATTATAAAAACAAATACATAATTATAACGAAAATTTTTATATTTTATATATCAACTCAAAAACATTTTATTATCTTACAATTCCTCCCTGTGTATGTTTAACATAAAAAAGATATATTAAATCTTTACGTTGAGGTCGATTACATGTCACCGTCCGTACAAAATCATTATACATACGACTAAACTTACCTGATCCGGAAACGTCCCTTTATAAGAACCTTATCTTGTTTTCATACTTAACCCATGACCAAATGAGGCAACGTTTTAAGTACCTACATGATGTTCGGTGAATAAAAGCAACGTATGATTATATATCATGTACTTATTTATTTTATTCCAGAACTTTCGCCATTGTGTTTGCAAATCACATATTTGTAATATATATTATTATTATGAAGCCTTGGATCAGCCTTGGCGTACTCGCACACACAAACGACTAGGGTTTATATTTTATAGCGCTCACTTATTCAATCAATGTAAACGTAAATGAATTAATGGATGATTCTTTCTATAAGTTATTTTTCTGTTTTATATTATAGGAGGCAAACGAACAGGTGGGTCATCTGATGTTAAGTGATCACCACCGTCCTTAGACACTTGCAACACCAGGGTAGTCGCAATTGCGTAGCCTGAGGGGAAGTTTGAGAGGAAACGGTCTTCCGGCACTCTCACTCACCGAAAGTTGCATTTAATAGTCAATTGTGTTACGGTATATAACCAAAGTCATTTAACTTCAACTTAAAATGTCATGAGAAACCATCTTCGAAATTTATAAATACAGTTCAAATGTTGATTGTTCGGGCTAATTTTCGAAATGATGTAACCGATTTTGACAAGACTTTTCCAGGTAGCTACACTTCGATCAACAATAACTAGATATCGTGTCGGCGAAAAATACGTCTGGGTAAATAACAGCTCATTTGAAACGTGAGCTCTTATTTTGTTTAGTTTGTTTGAAACACAGCCAATGTAAGCACGTTTCACAATGCCGCAGTGTATTCGAAAGATGTATAAATAATACCCTAAAAAGCAATTTAACGGCCGAAGTATCTTATTTTCCCTAAAAACATGTTGAATATTTTAAGCGTTAATCTAACAAATAATATTAAATTTTGAACAAAATTACCGATTTTAAAATGTGGTACAAATGTTTGGTCAAGGCTCACCAACCACGCACAAACACGCAGAATAACGGGAAAAAGTACTTTATTCATTGTATGTTAAGGTTGAATTCACACAAATTTGTTTATGTTGTCTTTTCATTTGTAACTGACGCGACGGGAGTAATTTATTGCTTTGCTCGTTTTTGCGTAAGTATTAGATAATATATTGAACATTCGTGACTTTACTAGGTGTCATGGTTGTAATTAGGTTGAACTTAAAACTGTTTTGCTCCCTTTCTTAATAAACAAATAGCTGCACATAAGTATATATTTACGCGGACAGGATTTAGCTTCGATTTTGTACGTGACACTTTATCTAGTTATCGTTGATCGAAGTAGCTACAGGACTTGTCATATTAGAAACGATCTAGTCAACATAGCTTCAAGCATGAACATTGGTAAAATAGTTGCAAGCTTTTAAAAGATTACATTTAAAAAGGCAGCTCAAAACATTAATCAAAACGAAACATTTATTTTTCATTAGACAATAATAAATCATGAGAACCAACTAGTCTTTAATATAATCCAGAGTAAGCGCAATGGTCACTATAATTGTAATGCTAAAGAGATGCATAATTAAGGTTTACAGCCTCAGAAGCTAATTTCTTGGTACTGCGGATATTGATACATACATACTGTAGTCATTAAATGTGATAAAGACTTACCATTCGATCTTGGACCGACGAGAAATGGTATACGCCGACTGTATACATCCCCGAACACGAGTCCGTATGGAAAACGAATAGATTCCACAGACACATTTTAAGCACTAACTGAGTTTTTAGGACCAAAGAATTTATCTGTACAGTACAAGATCAAGTTATCAAAACAAATAAGCATCCTAGGTACCTATATCGTAAAGGATGACGCGGTCAACAAATGCTGTCTATATAGTCGTTAGGTGGAAACATCGCAGTTAGCTTCTTTTTAACCGACTTCAAAAAAAGGAGGAGGTTATCAATTCGTCTGTATTTTTTTTGTACTACGTTTTTATGAAATTGAATATATGTATAAATTCATGTTCCCTTTTAGGTACGGAATCGAGTAATGGAGAGTACCAATATCACCACGAGTCTGTGCTTGATAATGACCACGCACTTGTTTCTCTCGATCCATTTTCACTGATAAAAAAATTAAAGAAAACAAACCCGCTATAGGAGTGACCGATCTTATGCGATCGAAGGCAATTCTGGTGTATGCCAGTATTCCCTTTTCGGAAAACCCAAAATGAAAACGATCCCGCCATGGAAGTGGCAGAACGTGTGCTATCGAAGATATTTCTGATTATTCCCTTTTCGGAAAAGCTGAAATCCTAAAAGTCGGTAGCGATGAAGAAAATAATTCTTGATTTGGCTCACGAGGTTACGGAAATATGGAGGGTGGAATCTACGAAAATAGTCCCAGTATTAATATCCGTTAACGGGCTAATTCCAACCAGCCTTACGTACATCTAAGGGGGCCGAGATTCTATGGAAAACCCACAACAGTAAGTCAAGATAAGCGACTTTTTCGAGGGTCTGTCCTGCGTTGAACTTTATATGACTGGTCACATAAGTTGCAGATGTTCATACCACTGATATCGTTTTCAGCCACAAGTTAGAGTAGCTTCTCATTTAAATAAATAATATGTATATTCTAAAAGTAATACTATTCAGGATACTGTCATGAAAAATAGCTACGGTCAATGTAATTTACAACTTATATTGATAATAATGAAGTACGTATTATAATAAACATTGATGGACAATTGAGTAAATAAAAAGTATATTAGAAGCTAATACTAAATTATAAAACATAATTTACTAAACATGATCCATAATAAATGAATAAAGTGTCCGATGTAAATGTGGCCCGCTCCGGTAAAGGGCAGAAGTGATGTGTCGACATGCGGCGCGGCTCGGGGCCGCAATGCGGCAATGTTCCTGTGTACACATGTGTTATTGTGAACACCACACGTCAATACCACTGTATTATACAAGATTTTATGTTTACAAACTCTCGTAATGATTTTCAATAATAATGAATAAAATTATTATTGAAAATATATTATGTAGCACTCTTTTTACCAAAAACGATAAACAGTCACAGCATTTTTTTATGAAATAGTCAAAATTATCCACCATATTTCTTGCATACTAGCTCGGAGAAATTATCGCTATGAACCCGATACATTCAAAAATCCATAAACACACTTCGGCCACCAACGAATATCTTGCTAGCATTCATAAAAAATAACACACCGTAGAGAAACCGTAGACATAAATCATGTATAGAAAATCCTATGATATAAGTGGCGCTATCGAGATCCAATAACATACGAGATGTATCAGTTGAGTGAAAAATAAAACGTTCAATGCAACAAAACCGTTCGATATAAACAAATTATGCATAGATCACGTATTCTATAACGGATCGATGAACGAATCGTAATGTTTTCATAGAAAACTGTTGCGCTGGAGTGTACGACGCAAATCACTATTTATATACTGATTTATTATTATTGACGTAACACTGTGGCCAATTAATTTGTCTACCAGATTTATATTATTTAGCTTAGGTACGTAGAGAAAAATGCGTAAACTCTATCATGAATTTATTTTTATCTTGTTTACGCATCTTTCAGTTCATGCACAGAACTTACACGTGCATCCAATCAGTTGTCACACCTGTAAATAGTGACCATCTGATCAAATGACTGGTTAGTCATTTCATTATGTTCATGTCAGGGAAACTTGCAAAGAAAATGTATGGCAGTATTTTAAATTAAACAATGATAATTACCGTTTAATTTTATAAATGTAACGTTGTATTTATATTTAACTTGTTCTAGATTAATATAAGATTGATATTTATTATATTTCTTATTAATTTTGATAAAGCTGTTAATCAAATTCGTAATCAAAATACCATTTTATTTTTGGGACTTATTGAAAATTTCTTTAATTACGTTGTGATTTAAATCTCGATGAATCGAAAAAGTTTGTGAAACGAGAAAGCAACATTAAAAAAAGGAAACTTATACATCTATAAGACTTAATGTGTGACAATATTTAATAATTTTTTGAAAGTTTCACTTCTACCGCGCATCAACAGTACACATTTTTTTATCCTTACATATTTCGAAATATTCTTTTCGTCATTAAAAACCACTGTTCACGTAATTGTCCGTATATATTAATTAGTAATACATTTTAATAAATATATCTTTTAACTACCACTTAAACATTTAACTAATCAATTTCATGTAACTTACTTTAACCAGTCGTTATTAACTATAATAAACTCATCACACTATTCAAGCAGATCGTGTAGTAAATCACAGTCGTATCAACAAGAAAACGTCGCGGACATTTGAACTTTACCACAACGTGTATTACGAAAATAAATATTAAACGTTTAGTTTCGTACAATCCACAGAGATGAGTGCATACAGGAGCCGTGTGTGGTTCACTCGACGCTTCACCACAAAATAATATGTACTTAGAAGGTTCGTTATACACTCGTATATTTTATTGTATTGGTTTGGAATACGGAATATATGTTTTACATAGACAAATATATTTGTATGAGAATTATTTCCCCTTTACTTTATTTTATATCATAGGAGGCGAACCTGATGTTAAGTGATCACCGCCGTCCATAGACACTAGCAACACCAGGGGAGTAGCAAGTGCGTTGACAGCCTGTGTTGTTAAGGTAGGCCTCCGGCATTCTCGTTGACTGAACGAAACGCAACAACACAAGCACTGTTACTTCACGTCGGTTTTCTGTGGGTCGGGTGTTAATACCGCAGTTGAGCCGACCTATTCTTGCTGAACCCAGTAATAACTTCAGCGTGGGTCTACCACTTTCCGATACCTCTTTCAAAATCAAATAAGGCTATATTATTCTTTTTTTACAATTGCACAAGCTGATATTAAACAATAATGATAATCGTATGATGAGTTCTAAATAAAAAAAAGGTGCTAGAATGAACGGAAATAGCCAAAAATGGTTGAAACTAGTTTGTAATATTGACAAAATATTCGAGAATTCCTCAGTGTGTTAAAATCACCTAAATAGGAAATAATTAATCAGAGTCACTAACACTTATAGTGGTAAACAAAACAAGACAGCATAATTATTTACACGCCATTTACTTTAAATTCGAGAAGTAACGGCCTTAGAGTTTACGGGGTATTGTAACATACCCTTCTAATAATTGGAGTTCCGATCGAACCGTCGACTTGAGCGGTTGTCCGTTTTGCTGCGCGCGCTAAGTTCGATTTTAATACTCGTGATTTAGTGACGTCAGTTATTGTTTGTTTCGATCCGGCACACCTGCTGATTCTCGAACATACCTGTCGGATGTTACAGCTTCATCAAGATGTTCACCCTCAACCTGTGTCTTCAGGATCACAAAATCGACTAAGCTTTAAAAGAAGTTTATATATACTTAAATTTATTTTTTATTTCCCTGAAATATTTATAATGGCTACTATGATTCTAATGATATACAAGTATTTTTAAAACACTGCTTTTAAAAGCTATGTATATATTTTTTTTCACAATTATTACGTTTTTTTTTAACATAATTTTTACGAGTAACATTTATGTTTATCCTACTTCAAAGTTTCAATTTCTGCTCAAAGCGATGTTTAGATTTATTAAATGAAAGCAACATTAAAAAAATAGTTTCTTTTGCAAATTTATTAAGCCAATTACAATTTGACGATCGTTGTGGTGACTAAATCAGTGTAATTCTTTCTAGTAATATGAATAAAAACAAGAGTCAGACAATTATTAGTCAACAAACTATAAAAAGTAGTTGATATTGCTAAATCCTTACTAATATTATAAATGCAAAAGAAACTCTGTCTGTGTGTCGCGCGTTCCCGCCAAAACTTCTGAACCGATTTAAATGAAATTTGTACACAGATAGTCTAGAGCTTGAGAAAGGACTGAGACTTCTATTTAATGCGAAAAACGCTTTGTAAGGGGTTGAAATGGGGGATGAAAAGTTGTATGGAGGTATCGTCATTTTTAAATGTAAAAGCTTGAAACTTATTTTTTAGGCTATTTATTCGATGTAAATAAATATAACATTGAAAATTTGTGAAAGTTTTACCCTTAAGGATGTAAAATATCAATGTAAGGATCCATTTCGATTTGAAAAATTCTTTCGGTGTTAGATGGCTCATTTATCGAAGAAAGCTATGGTTATATATCATAAAGCTATAGACCAATAGGAGCGGAACACCAATGAAGAATGTTTCAAAATCAGTTTTTTTCCCTTTGAAAGATTCCGCTGCGTGTTAGTTAACTCAAAGTCATTCAACGCGGACGGAGTCGCGAGCAGAACCTAATACATAATATTGTTACAAATATTCGTAATAGTTCACCGCACAACTTTCTATAGAATTAAACTTGAATTGTATTAATATAAAATAACAAATTAAATCGGCTGTGTAATAAACTAGCTGAAAAAAATTAATTTCGCAGTCGATATGCATCAATAATAGTGACTGCAATGTACATTGTGTAGCATATTAAATTCACATCAAGGTCAGATTATACAGCGGTAGGAAAAGCAATTTTTTTAAATAAAACTTTGTCTTTTAAACAAAGTCATAGTGGCATGACAAAAGAATAATCGAGGAGAAAGGAGGTTCTGCTGCAACCGTGCACCGCGAATTTGTATACGCACGATATGACGTACACAGTCCGCCGTGAATCTTCTGTGTTTACCCTCATTTGTGGCATTAGCGACCGATTGAGGTGCTCGACGGATGCATACGATTATAATTAGGATTGTATTTCTGATTCCGACGAAGCTGAGTATGGCGGGCACAGCTGAATTCCATGTGAGTCATTGTGCTCGTTCTGTTGCCTTTATTTTCGTAAAACACTTAGCCGTCTCCCGCGCATCATTGTTCGTTACCTTCCGTGCACTGAGCGGTAATTAAAACGTCCGCAGCCAATAAATTCCTGTTAAGTTATTGTTAAGGGTCTGAATTAAGAGGTTATCTGAGTGATCGCCCCTAAAGTGCTTAATCTAATCGTTGTTAATTGTAAGACATTGCTAGAAAGTTTAGTACAATCACTATACTCATTATAAAACAAAGTCATCTGCTAAGTATGTCTGTCTGTCTGTTCGCGATAAACTCAAAAACTATTCAACGAATTTTCATGCGGTTTTCAGTTATATAAAGTGAAAGTTTAAGAAAAGTTTAGGTAGGTTTAGGTATATACTTTGTCAAGGTTTTTTTATTATCAGAGCGGGACAACGTCTGCCGGGCCCGCTAGTTGTAAATAAAATCTTCTTTTTTTTTACGTCATTTGAGGCAAACGAACAGGTGGGTCACGTGATATTAAGTGATCACCACCGTCCATAGACACTTGCAACACCAGAGGAGTCGCAAGTGCGTTGCCAGCCTGTATTTGGGGAGAAGGGAAGTGGACCTCCGGCGGTTTCACTGACCGAACGAAACGCAACAATGCAAGGCACTGTTACTTCACGTCGGTTTTCTGTGAGATGGTGGTATTACCCCGGGCGAGCCGACCTATTCATGCTTGTGCATTCATTCATGTTTGAAGATATGGTGATGATAGCGTAGATAGCATGGTGGCAGGTAGGGTTTTTTTCTAAGCCCATTTGACTAGCTTCCACCCTCAAGTCGAAAATCTGTCGCGAAGCACTTATAGTGGTGTTCCGGCAGGATAGGATTAGCGTATGTACTATATTATACCATATCTTCACTTACCATCGCATGAGATTTTGAACAAACGCTCTAAAATATAAAAATAGGCGAGGTAAAATTGTGGTTAAGCATTTTAACCTATAAACAATAAAGAAATATATTAAAATGAACCATATTATAAAAATAGTTAGGTATGCTGAATTATCTCAAGGACGTTCTCTAGCGGAGTTTGTTTTAGTCCCAATATTCATATATGAAAATTGATAAACTCCATTCATTTTATGTAAACAAAAGCTCGAAGCGAGGTACATGTTGTGCATTGTTGATATCTCGTGACAGTGTCAAATCAAGCACGAAGATTGAAAATCATCGCTTATAAATTGTAGTGTAATATCACCACGGTTATACCTATTACAGTATATAGTTTACTAGCTTTTGTCCGCTGCTTCACTTGCAGTAATGTACATTTTATATATACCTCGGGAACAGTACTTCTTTTTTTCTCGAACTGACTACGCTATTGACCTGGCAAGGTCTTAACAGCTTCACCGTACTACTCTTAATAACGTCACGCGGAGTTCCCAGGCGGACACCCATCCAAGTACTAACCGCGCCCAATGTTGCTTAACTTCACGGTGTTTTCAACGTGGTATCGAGGTTAGCACTTTTTTTACAGATAAAAGGTAATCTATGCACTTTTCTGTAATTCAGACTACGTGTATATAAATTTCATGATGATGAGTTGAGCAGCTAAGGCATGATACGCTATCAAACAAACACACATTCGCGTTTATAATATTAGTTAGGATACTATTACTCACATACTTTTTCGAGTTGGTATGATATATTAACCAATGATATAAGTAACGTCTTTTTACTTATTATATCATTGATATTAACGACATTATATCAGTTTTTTTATTTAGCACAAATTAACCCTTTTTCCTTCGATCAACAATAACTAGATAAAAGTGTCACGTACAAAATCGAAGCTAAAAGCTGTCCACGTAAATATATACTTATGTGTAGCTATTTGTTTACTAAGAAAGGGAGAAAAAAGTTTTAAAACAGTTTTAGTTCAACCTAATTACAACCATGACACCTAGTAATAAAGTCATATATGATCAAAATATTACCTAATATTTACGATAAAAACAAGCAAAGCAATAAATTACTCCCCTCACAAATGAAACGACAACATAAACAACATTTAGTGTGAATTCAACCTTAACACGCAATGAATAAAGTACTTTTTCCCGTGATTGTGCGTGTTTATGCGTGGTTGAAAAGCCTTGGCCAAACATTTGTACCACAGGTATAAAATCGGTAATTTTGTTCAAAATTTGATATTATTTGTTAGTTTAAAGCCTAAAATATAACTTATTCAACATGTATTTAGCGAAAGTAAGATACTCCGGCCGTTAAATTGCTTTTTCGGGTAATATTTTTGCATCTTTTGAGTACACTGCGGTATGTGAAACGTGCTTACATTGGCTGTGTTTCAAACAAACTAAACAAAATAAAAGCTCACATTTCAAGTGAGCTGTAATTTACCGAGACGTATTTTTCGCGCCGACCTGATATCTAGTTATTGTTGATCGAAGCCTTTTTCATATAAATTTTGTACAAAACTGCATGCTGTGCAGAATCACATGCACAGAAAGAGATAATTATAATGTAAAATGGTAAAATTTGTCTTTCAAAATATCTCAATAATATTTTTCCAAATTATACCGTTACATTACTATTGAATCTACGATATACAGAGGTATATTATTATTCTGCTTATATAACTCGTACATAATGGTAAAGCCGTAATAAACTGCTAATGGAATTAAAATAGGACCCCCTCGGAAATATTCCCTTTTTAATAAATAATACTTTCCAAATCGCTTTATAAATGCAAGTACCAAGGTACTAAACATTTTAAATAAATGCAATGGAATTGAGATCTGCCTCTTTCCTGAAGTCGGTTAAACTAAGAAGTACAAGATTATGAATCGTCATTGATGCCTCACACTAGTTAATTGTTTAGTATTTAATAAATTACTTAATTTACTTAATGAAAATTGTACAAGGTATACGTTCCCGTTCCAAAAATACCTTGTTTCATTGCAATATTTGGGTTTATGATAACTTGTCGATTTTTTTTTTATTTGGTCTTATTTAAAAATTGATTCGGCAATCGACTATCGTACAATATTCGACCTAAACGTAAATATACGATAGTTAATTTTAGCATTACCCGAAATACTATTTATTGTAATTCGATTGGAATTTGAATTACTTGGGTTTATGATAACTTGTCGATTTTATTTGGTCTTATTTAAAACTTGATTCGGCAATCGACTATCGTACAATATTCGACCTAAACCTAAATATATGATAGTTAATTTTAGCATTACCCGAAATACTATTTATTGTAATTCGATTGGAATTTGAATTAAGTATTACTTGTACTTATTATAGAAAGTCTGAGTTAATAAATTTCTGTCCGATTTTAAGTACAAAAACAAAAAGGTAAGTATTGCAAAAAATGTAAATAATATGTTAGTGTAACGAACAGTGAAGAAAACAAGCCGGTTGGCACGCGCGATCGACGACATATTTCCCGAGCGAAGCGCGAAACTGGTTTCTGTATATTTAGGGTTGCCATTTGTCATCCATACAAAAAAGGGCAAGTCATGATTTCATACTTGAAATGTGATACAAGAAAACTCGATAATGCGTTCAAATTACATAAGAATAATTCGTTCAAAGAAAGAAGCATATTTGAGAAGTAAGTACTTGCTAAAATTATGTTTGCGTATACACCATTTATTGATCAGTAGTTAGTAGTATATACATAACAATCCTAGAATAATAGCAGATTAAGAAATTTCATCTCTCAAGAATTACTGTTTCAACCAGCTTCCCCGAATGCAACAGTTTAAAGTCACTAGACATACCTTGGGCGCGGCGTGCAATATCGAGTCACTACGACAGTGTTCAGAATGGGCATTAATAGTTATCTTGATTTAGTCGGTTCCACCTCATAAAAGCTTTTCAATAGCAAATTCAGAAGTTTCATTTATAAAGAATTTCAACCTGCTTCCCCGAAAGCAACAGTTTAAAGTCACTAGACATACTTTGGACGCGGCGTGCAATATCGAGTCACTACGACAGTGTTCAGAATGGGCATTAATAGTTATCTTGATTTAGTCGGGTCCACCTTATAAAAGCTTTTATGGTATGTAATATTATAGTTTTATATATGTTTGCTATGTGGTAGAGCCACGCTGAAGTTATTACTGGTTTCATTGGTCGGCTCTCCCGCGGTAGTAACACCCTCTCATAGAAAACCGACGTGAAGTAACAGTGCTTGCATTGTTGCGTTCCGTTCGGTCAGTGAGAGCGCCGGAGAACCACCTACCCCACTTCCTCTCCTCCCCACTTTCCCAACCCCTCTCCCCCAAACACAGGCTGGCAAAATTGTGTACTAATTTTTATAGTGAATCTGCCTGCAAATATGTATCGTAATTTCTTAATTGTTACCAATAAAAGTATGACAATATTATCATATTTTAATATCGTGACTTTTCATCTAATCGAAACCATTTCATATAATTTGGCGATTTAAAAGACGTTGTAGTTTCTACGTGCTGCGTGTATAAATAGATCCACAATACTATCGTGGTGATCTACAAATTACTTATTAGTTATACTTATGTCCATTCTCATAATTTAACGCTGGTAGCCCCAAGTAAGGGAGGTGCATGTAACCACTCGCTATGCCGACATGCCCGCTTGCCACACTGCATTATGTGCCACTTACGAGTATTCTAACAATTTAACTATATTTCAATTCCGTATCTATTTCAAAACTTAAGTACCACAGATCCTTATAATTGCAAGTTATTTAGAAATAACGTAATGTATACTTATATAAATGCATGATTATTGTATTAGTTTGACAAAAAACTTATTGTACTATTTTTCTTAAACTAGTTTCTTTTATGATACCCATTAACTACTTACTTAATTTATTAGATTAATATTAAATTTAAAAAACACGTATGAATTATATAATCCTATGTATAATGTATTGTTTCATATATGTATATACCATTTTTTTAAGCGTACCTGCAGCTGATTACATAAAAGAAAATAAAAAGTGCAATAAAGTATTAATTAATTCATACAATAAAAAAGTTACGTCATCCCCCCTTTAAAAGGAAGATTAAGTCAACTCTTAAACATCCTTACCAAATCTACAAGCACACGTAATTATAGTTATCAATAAAACGAATATAAGCACTAATGTTATCTTCTGTTATTCCCGGAAAAAATATATTTACAATTATAATTCCGTTGCCTAAAACATTAGGTCTATATTATATTGACGTAAAAGTATTTTATCAACAACGCTTCTTCTGATAAGGTGTTCAGGTTACATATACCAAACTATACAAAGGTACGTAACATTTTTCCGTGAGGTTAAACTATAATTTTATATAAAATCAACACATTGTTTTATTATGCTGGGGTTATTCAATATGTTTTATATACGCAATAGTAATGA
This sequence comes from Antheraea pernyi, assembly GCA_015888305.1. Taxonomy (NCBI): domain Eukaryota; kingdom Metazoa; phylum Arthropoda; class Insecta; order Lepidoptera; family Saturniidae; genus Antheraea; species Antheraea pernyi. Next base: position 199,572 of record MU159176.1, read on the forward strand.
AATATCTAATTCTGATAACAATCCTATTTTTAGAATAAAGGAAATACCAGCACTTATTGGGAATAATAAGTAAATAACGATATATTATTAGCTGAAACAATAATTATGTTTTCTTATTGAAGGTAAGTTGTAGGAAATATAAATATTTCAATCATATTTATATACCAAAAATCATCATATAAAACATATCTATTTTTCGTTTCATATTAGTACTAAGATAGACAGTATGAACAAATCTATACTAGGCTGTACTAACATTACAAAGCTTTTACCGTGTTATTATAAAAAAGGTAAATACGTATTAAATACTGGGTTTAAAAAAGTTTTCTAACAAATGCACCGCGGTCGCCTGAAGCAAGTTCGCGTTATCCTTTTTCACAAGTCTAACCTAACGTAACCAAAGCGAGACAAAAGAGCAAGATGGCGACCAATCAGCGACCGCGGTGCATTTAATATGAGACCTTTTTAAAGCCAGGGTTCAATACGTATTTAACTTTTTTGTAATAACACCGTTAGAGTTTGTTAGCTTGAACGCGCTAATATCAAGAACTACTGAGCCGATTTGAAAATTATTTCAGTGCTAGATAGCTCATTTATCGAGGAAGACTATAGGCTATATATCATCACGCTAAGACCAATAGGAATGGAACACTAATAAAAAATGTTTCAAAATCGGGGTTAACGTACGTTTTATTCAAAAATATTTCACCCTCGTAAACGAAGTCGCGAGTTAAAGTGAGCGTTAGTGTAGCTCGGCTCGACCGGGGTAGTACCACCCTCTCAGAGAAAACTGACGTGAAGTAACAGTGCTTGAATTGTTGCGTTTCGTTCGGTCAGTGAGAGCGCCGGAGACCCACCTACCCTCCCCTTCCCCTTCCTTCTTCCTCCCCTCAACACAGGCTGGCAACGCACTTGCGACTCTCCTCATGTTGCAAGTGTCTATGGACGGTGGTGATCACTTAACATCAGGCGACCCATTTGTTCGTTTGCCTCCTATGATATAAAAAAAAGTCCATGTAATTATTCCGTGCTAACGAAGTCACGGGCAGAAGTTAATAACTATTATATACATGCATACAAAATATGAATAGACCGAAGCGTGGGTTTATATACGTTCAACGTTTTCCACTGTTTACATAATGCCCTTGATATTTACGCAACAATTAATAATTATGAAAAAAATATTAATAAAACGCAATAACACTGATATCTTTTACTTTCGTTATCATAACGATATCACTGTTATCTACACTTTTGTTATAGTCATTGTTGGCGTCACGGTCGATAATAAGATTCCACAGAATTCAGTGCGTATTCGGACACGGAGCACGTTTTTGTTTTCTGCATGTTTATTCGAAGTAAACAACATATTCATATCAGCGGTAGCGAAGCACAAAGCCTGTCATGACTACAATTATTTTAACACCCTAAATCAATAATTATTGATAACACTCAATATCTTCTGAAACTTTTTTTCCTCGAACCAACTACGCTATTGGCCTATTATATTATGGCTATTTTAAATCTATCTCCACTAACATTATAAAGCTGAAGAGTTTGTTTGTTTGTTTTTTTTTTTCGAACTGACTACGCTATTGTCCCAGCTAGGTCTTAACAGCTTCACCGGACTACGTTTGTTTGGTTGAACGCGCTAATCACAGGAATTAGTGGTCAGATTTGAAAAATTCTTTCAGTCTTAGAGAGCTCATTTGTCGAGGAAGTCTATAGGCTGTATATCATCACGCTAAAACCAATAGGAGCGAAGTACCAATGAAGAATGTTTTATTTTTATTTTTGAGAGCTTCCGCTGCGTGTTAGTTAGCCCAAAGTAACTATTCCACGCCGACGAAGGCGCGGGCATAAGCTAGTCTATTATAAAGTAAAAGATTCTTATGACTCACACTGATATAATACGGTTAATATCTGATAATTATAAAGTTTGCAATTCAACATTCTTAATTACTTAGGTAGATATAAGTAATATGTTGTTTTCACGGACTCAGCAGAACGGCTGCAATTCGTCTTTTGATAACTAAATTAAAGCCCAAGAAGAACAGCGAATGTAAAAAAACCTAGAGAATATGGCACTTCAACGCAAGTCACTGCTATACGATTAGATTCCACTTGTATACGTATTTTCGCAGTATTTTAGATTCAAACGAAAACACTATTTATTTATTATTTTACTATCTATTTGTATTTTTTCATTTTTAGTAAATTATCTTCGTCCAGTAAATTAGGATACATTTACCTACTCATGTGTCAGTAAAATAGATAATTTAGATTAACAATAGTCTGGTAAAGAACATACCATGGCCATATTTAGTAAAAAAAATAGTTGAGACAAGAAAATATATTCTAGATATAGTTTATAAAGCTGCAAGGCGGAATCATGACTGAGCTGAATAATAAAAATAAAACACTTTATTGCACACAATATAAAATGCAAAATTAAACAGCACTTTACATGTTTTGTGGCCTTATCGCTTAGAGTGATCTTTTCCAGGCAAACCTTTGAGAGATAACTCATTTTTAAAAGACATTTCCCAGTGGCAATATAAAAATACTTACAAAAAGTAAAGACTGTAGAGACTTAAAAAATAACATTAACATATAAACGTATTGAACATACACAGTCATGTATATTGAACGCACATACTACACACACTACATTCTAAAATTACTTTTGACAGGTAAAATAAAGTACACTATTTTTATTACCTTGAAAATATAATTTTTCATCCCGGGTTCAGTATTACAGTAAAACAGCTTATATCAGGACAACGAGAGGTTGTACCGATAAAGACATTTTTAATGAATAAGCTATGATAATCTACACTTTGCCGAACAGCTTAGACTGCAACTGATTTATTATAAAATTAAGTGTGACGGACAGAAAACGTTAATAAATTTTGGCGAGTAAAAGAGGCGTGGATACCTAGTCTTGCCATAAATACTGAAACAAAGAAAAAAAATAGTTTTCTATTGCAAATAATATTTATTACTTTTACAGTGTGTAAATAATCAGAGTTGTTGGTGTGTTGTGTTGGTGTGTTGTAGTCGTTCTAATACTTTAAATAAAACAAAGTAAAAAACAATATTGAGAAAATGGCACTTCAACGCAAGTCACTGTGAAAATCCATTTCACTGCTATACGATTAGATTCCACTTGTATACGTATTTTCGCAGTATTTTAGATTCAAACGAGAACGCTTTTCATTTATTGTTTTACTATCCTTTTTTATTTTTAGTAAATTATCTTCATCCAGTAAATTAGGATACATTTACCTACTAATGTGTCAACAATATAGATAATTTAGATTAACAATCGTCTGGTAAAGAACATATCATGGCCATATTTAGTAAAAAAATAGTTGAGACAAGAAAATATATTCTAGATATAGTTTATAAAGCTGCAAGGCGGAATCATGACTGAGCTGAATAATAAAAATAAAACACTTTATTGCACACAATATAAAATGCAAAATTAAACAGCACTTTACATGTTTTGTGGCCTTATCGCTTAGAGTGATCTTTTCCAGGCAAACCTTTGAGAGATAACTCATTTTTAAAAGACATTTCCCAGTGGCAATATAAAAATACTTACAAAAAGTAAAGACTGTAGAGACTTAAAAAATAACATTAACATATAAACGTATTGAACATACACAGTCATGTATATTGAACGCACATACTACACACACTACATTCTAAAATTACTTTTGACAGGTAAAATAAAGTACACTATTTTTATTACCTTGAAAATATAATTTTTCATCCCGGGTTCAGTATTACAGTAAAACAGCTTATATCAGGACAACGAGAGGTCGTATCGATAAAGACATTTTCAATTAATAAGCTATGCTATGCTATACATTGCCGAACAGCTTAGACCGCAACGGATTTATTATAAAATTGAGTGTGAAGAACAGAAAACGTCAATACATTTTGTAAGTATAGGTGGCGTGGATCTCTAGTGCCCGTGGTTTTTAGCCCAGATTATTGTCTTATAGGTATTAATTCATAACGTCTATTGTATTAAATAAATCGGTCACTGGTGAACAGACCTGCCGATCAACCACATATAAGTAAATCGAGAGGAGACTTAGTTGTAGAATTCATGAAAATTGCAAAAAGAAGAAGAGACAGTACTGCACCTTGTGAAACACCAGTATTAATTCCGCACCGCTCTGAATATTTATTATCGATCCGGATTCGCTAATCTATTAGAGAAAGTGACAAATTTATAGCATTGACTAATGCTGGAAGTACGTTAAAATCAACACTGTTAAGAGCTTTACTAAATTCAAGAAAAGTAAGAGTATTGTTACCTTTTGGTTTTCCATGCCTTGTCATATGTTATCAGAGACTACAGTGTCTGAGTGACTCTCAGAGACTAAAGTGGGTAAACCCAACACACTTAGAGTAATATGTCCGGAACGGAACCCTTATTGAAAAATAGTTAAAATATCATTAATAAGCAAAAATAATGAGAGTTGTTGGTGAACACGTCGTTCTAATACTTTAAATAAAAAATAAACAATAGTAATATGCTTATAATAGGAAAATGTTTAATGCATTTGGGTAGTGGCACAACAATAAGTTATTTCCAGATAGCTGGGAAAGAAGAATGTAGAAGTAGAAAGAAAGCGGTAATTCCTACCGCATTAGAGAATATAGTTTTAATATTTTTTTCTACTTCTTTATCAGTAACTGGATTGAAAACGAAGCAATCATAAAATGGTTTTAAGTGTTTCAACAAATTACATAAATTCGCTAATGTTTCTAATTTGGTGATCAAATCGAAGTTTGAACAATTGGATGTAAAATTGTGATTCATTGCGTCGACATCATCATCAACTGTTACAACATATCTTACCTTAAAACCCATTCAAATTTTAAAACCTTCCAAAATTTTGACCCATGACTATGTTTTGATCGTTCCGACCGGTTTCGGCCATGGCGACCACTTTGACCCCCTTTTTTAACATGGGGAAATCCCTAACCTAGCCGGGCAGCTGAGGGTGGGGTATGTCCGACTTGCACGGACTAAAACTCCATGGTGCCTTCAATCACCTATAGGCCGGGGAGCAGGAGCTGCCGAACTGGCACTACGTCTACTCCCCAGTAGGTGTCGGCCCCTCATCAGAGGCCTCGTCGCGGTCGAGGGGTCAGAATCGTAGAACCCTCAGGGGAGGGCAAAAATGTGGAACGCTTCACGATTTTGCGTGTCATCCTTGCGCAGGGGCCATGCTAATCTTCTCTGTATCGTTCCAATTTTAGTATATGTACTGCCGAAGCAAGTACACACCACCACCACCATACACCACTTTGACTCCTAAACTTAGAAATTGCGCTGGTGTATATTCAATAGATGTATAAATATGTCGTCTCTGAAGATCTCTGCTCACTGTACCTACTGCAGCGATTACGTAGATACTTGTGTTTAGTTTTGTTTTTTTTTCGTATGGTCTTTTTTGTAATTAGATATACGTACACTGGAGTTTAACCAAGGAGTAGGTAAGTGCAAATAAGTAAGTTGGTATCATGGTAAAGAATTGTGAACCCCGATTTCCATCCCTCAGAATGTACCCTCGCAAGACTTCGGGAAGTGAGCTGAGCTTCGCACTTATCCCGAGTATGCAGTAATTCGTTAATGATAGAAAGAATGAAGAGATCTTTCGCGACATATTAGAAGCATTGAGTTGTGCTTTTATAGTGATAAGTAATTAATATCTTTGTTATATATTTGATTTTTATTATTGCATTTAAACGTCACTGTTACAAAACGTTACATTGAATGATTAAAAACTTGTACATTTATAATAAGTAGGAATACTATTTTATGTATATGTACACATTCACAGTAATAATTGTTTACTTCAATGACAATATTCCATGGTCATACTACCCAAGACTTGATAAATAAAATAATATTTATAAGATCTACTCATATATTAAAATATGTTCATTTTTAACTACAGTTCATAAGTACGGTATAGTTTTTTTTTTATATATCATAGGAGGCAAACGAACAGGTGGATGGTGTAACACCAGGGTAGTCGCAAGTACGTTGCCAGCCTGTGTTGTGGGCGACGAAGGGAAGGGGGAACGTGAGGGGAAGTGGGCCTCTCACTCACCGAACGAAATGCAACATTGCAAGCACTTTTACTTTACGTCGATTTTCTGTAAGAGGGTGGTACTACTCCGGGCGAGCAGACCCATTCATGCTGAAACCAGTAACAGCTTCAGCGAGGCTCTACCACCAGTAATACCACCATATACCACCAGTATAGCATAATATTGTAATCTCTAGGAAGTTAAAACTGCATGCATCTTTTTATTTTTTGTATTCCCTTGAATTCCATAGATAATATATTCATCAGAGTAACAATAAAATTGAATTAATTATAGAAAATGATCCAAATATTTACAACGATATAGTTTACAATTAAAAATACCTAAGATTCTTTCTCCGTCTTCTAAAACTTTCATCCGTATTATATAACGCATTATAATTATTAATTAATTAGCAGAATTGCTAACGCAGTTTCTAATCTACCTGTAAATGCAATACTTTATATTAGCGTCTTCACATGAACGGTTACACCATAGATTGTATGGTGCCTCTCTACAAGGCGATACAGAAATAGCCGATGTGCATGTTCGAATATATCTACTTTTTACGACTTCCAAGAAGCTAGGGTTGGCGTAATTGTTCCGAATAAACCTGAACCGTGCGTTCACGCTTTCAGATAGTTAATTTGAATAAATTTCAGTACACCGTTTCATATTAAAATGAGGAACATGAATCGATTGAAAAAAAACTTTAAAATTGAAATTATGTAAGCAAACTAGTATGATATTTTGATTGTTTTGTATCACAACCCTACTCCCGCGCATTGTGCCCAAGGCGTTCGAAGTCGCGACGTGTTGCAAAACCGCCACGTTGACGATAATAGCTAGATCGTAAAATAAACACGGCAACTGTGATTTATAACCGTTGTCAACCAATGAGGAAAAACTGAATATTTAATTCTCGGCTTTCAACGCCTTCATGATAAAAGTTCACTAATATAATATTTACAGCAACAATTTGACCGAGATATTCAAATTTCATGTAAACATAGTGCAACCACAACGCGTACTTCTTAGATCATGTACCAATTATTTATAAATTTTGCTTGCGGTCACCACAATACCAAACAGTGCTTTTATCACATCCAATGATTATTATATTGTGTAAATTATATAATGATACTCAATAAATATCTACATTTGTAAAAAATAGCTTCATAAATTTAAAAACATACCTTATGAACATCATTGTACGTAAGGTATTCTTGAATTTTTATGTAACAAAATAAATGTATTTAGTTTTAATTTAATGAGAAATAAAATAATGCAAAATGCCTTGCAAAATGAAAACGTAGACGGCTAAATTACTATTTAGCATATTTAAAAAATAACTGTTCATACACTACAAATCTGATAAGAAAAATATCATAAAGCAATCATAACAAGGAAAAGAGTCACTTTTTACTGCATCAGCCTAAATACATAACATTTCAAGTATATGATCCGTCGACTATTCCAAAAGCGACACTTGACAACTTTTAAAGCATTGGTCAATTTCACAATAAGGTATCTGAATACCATGCCCGTAATGCAACGATAAGAATGCTATATAATTGTAAATGACATATATATATTTTTAAAACAAACATTACGAATAAAGAAATTCCCCATCGGCAGTCAGAAATATGAAAATACGTAATGTATGTATACATACAACATAATAAATAGTAGATTTAGAATACAAAAAAACATTAAGGGGTATTACAAGTTACGTAACCACCAATTGCAATGTTTCTTATTTAAAAATGCATTTGCTAGAAACTGTAGAACCAAATTTAACGTACTTATCAGATTAGCATAATCTGATAACTAATTTAAGAAGTCTATGCAATATATTTTTACACTTTAATGTAGTGCTAATCAAAAACGATACACAAAGGAACGAAAATTAAAACAATGAAATCAAAACAGAGATTTAATGAGTTCATAACTTGAAACCAGAAACTATACAATGGCAAACAAAACAATATCCAAGTAAAGATAAAGTTTTCATTTGATTTTTCTTAAATTCAGTACAGAAATCTGTATTATCTGACCTAGCAAGGTCTTAACAGCTTCACCGGCCTACTAAGGCGAGCGCTTAAGGCACTAAAAAAAACCCTTCCGCTTTCACGTGAACTGTTATATCGCTTTGCTCGTAACTTCATTATCGTTGTCTTCAAAATGAAACTGCACGTACACCATCTATCGTGCATTTTTTTATTAATGTACAAAAATTCACGGACTGCAATTCATCAAAATTTCATCAAATTCAAAATTAAATTAATACGTTTACTGAAATGTTACGTATATAAGTAGGCATAATAGATACGTAAGCTAGTAATAAATAAATAATTTATAAAAAATTGCTAAAATAATAGAAATTTAAAATAAGTGATATTCTATCATATGCATTGATATATTTTTTTTATTGTGTTTCGACAACGTAATGGTTGTATTTACTTGATAAAAGGAATTATCTAAAAAATATTTTCGATATTATTTATAACAATTGTTTTTATGTACTGTTATTATTTAATACGAATGCAATTTATAAAATACATTCTCCTTTTCTTGCGGGGAAAATTATCCGGGTACTTTCCTTTGTTGTTTTGTGCATTAGAAGAGGAAAATATATTCCCGGAGAAAAATTACAAAATGAATAAACTATCCACACACAATTTAACAACAATATAAACACAAACATGTCACATGATCAGTAATAAGAATGTAAAAATATTTAAATTAATTCATTTTAAAACAGGAAAGGAGCGCTACGTGCATTTTTGTAGATAAATGATTCGTAATTATCAGTCCCGTTAACGTCATAATCATTATCTGTTTCGATAAGATTTCTAATACTGCTCAGAAAAGTAATACTGAACACGTTTTAATCAAATTATTGTAACAAAACATTAATCATCTCCCAAATATGTGAATTAAATGTTTCTTTACTTTAAAAGTCCAATACCACGTCTGTCTGCCCGTGATAAGCTCAAAAACAACTGAACGGATTTCTATGCGGTTTTAACCCTTGGATAAAGTAATTCATGAGGAAGGTTTAGGTATATAATTTGTCAAGGTTTTTTGTAGTATCACGGCGGGACAATGTCCGCCGGGTACTTAATCTATCTTTCGTCTATACCTACTATAATAAAACTGTAACAAGGCCAAATCTGTACATTAATATTTTTTGAAAATCATAATCGGGGTAGACTTTGTTATAGAAGCCAAAAATAACTCTTTTAAATTTTTTGTCTGTCCCTGTGAACACGCATCACTCTGAAAGTACTGAACCAATTTTGACAAAATTTGGCTCAGTGATAATTAATATTACAAGGTTACATCTAGGATACTTTTTGTCTCATAAAACGCAAAGGATTCTCCAGGATAATGGACGAAAGTCAAAAATGTATAGTTAATGAAATTCTTTACGGATTTTGGTAAATTTTCTTTGTGCTATATATAGCAGACAGATTAGCTAAAAACGTAAGCTATATTTCCCTATACTGCTTTTAAAAAAATACCACAAAAAATGATCGCTGGCTTCCTAACCGTTGACTCCGTAGGACCATATAACGTCGAGTACGTTATATCTGAGCTACGGCTACACGACATTTCTATGCGTAATTATCAACGACATATGAAAAATACGTGTAAACGAAACTATCACTTATATGTTGTTATATTTATTTTATTGTATAAAAAATATTTGCTAAAGAAAGGTGACAAAATTTTTTCCTAAAACTTAACCTATATAATAGTTACATTGCATTGTAGAAGATGAATCTCAATTAGAGTTCTATCAGTATGTGTGTTGTTTCGATATTTGATCAAATTATTTTTATAAATATTATTGAGTCTTGAAGTAGTTGAGTTCAGGTTTATGAATCTACGATTAAAATAGTCAGTTGAGGTGTTGTTTGCAGTTACCATACTATGTTATATTTATACTAATGTTATAAAGAGAGGTAAAGTTTTGTTTTCGAGGAATGCTTGGTACTATTGATCTGATTTCAAAAATTCTTTCACTGTTAGAAAGGTATATTGCCCCAAGTTCAGTATCTCAGTGAAAAAGGTGGTTTATATGTCAAAAGTAAAATAAATTTGACAAAATTAAGATTGAATACAGATTTCCCGTATACTTTACAAATTCTTATAAAACAAACAACTAAAACATAAGAAAAATTTAATGTAGATAAAGTTTGATTTTTACAGTATGTTAGGTGAAGTTACACGGGGTACTGGGAAGACATTTATCGGCAATATATGTAAGTTAGTTTTGATCTTCATTGGCCACTTTAGGTAATGCTGCGTGGCCATCCCCTGACTGCTTTATAAGCCTGCTTACCTTAGATTTCTTCCAACAGTAACAGTCCAAAACATACAAAGATTTATATTCGTCTGTAATTACTTTTAACCTAAAACTACATTTTAAACAGTTTTTAATTATTTTTTTTTATTTTTTTCCAATTATGGAAAAATATGTATGTTTCATTCGCACAATGATCATAAAATACATAAACATTATATTCTTAAAAGTAAATTACAAATTAACTTGTGTTGAAATTACGCCCAATTATTATTTAATATATTACCTACATTTTATGTCATAAATTAGGTTTAATTAGGTGTAATTTTAACACAAGTTAATTTGTATTTATCTTTTAAGAGTATAATGTTTATATATTTTATGATCATTACAAATTCACTGTTACCGTTGAGCATTACTTAATTTAAAAAATACACAAGTATTTTAAACGTGTTTAGTTTTAACCATACTAATTGAATGAAAATGATATTATTTGGAAAATGTAGAGCAGCGATTCCTAAAGTGAGTCTCTTGTCGAAAGAATAACCAGAGATCATGTATTAGTTATATTTGTCACAGAATTGTTTTTTAATAATTTCGCTAATACTAATAATATTTTGAAATATCGTAATAATTCTAATAATGAATGTTATTTACTTGAATTTGAAACAGCATGTATCGGTATATGTATCGGTTAACAAAGATTATTCAGTATTTTTAAAAGTGTAGAAGCCGCGGGAGTACGGGCGGATGGGTAAGGGCAAAAGACAAGCGAACACCGACGCATGCCCACATATAGACTTACCCGGAATTTCACCCAAAATAAAAAATAAATCGTACCAGAATATTATATTTAATTTTTACCTTACAGACATAATGCCTAGATATCTTAAATACAACAGAAAGGTACAATCGTCACACCGATTTAACATAAATGTTATTTATTACTTACATATGGCCCTCTCAAACTATTAAATAAATAAATAATACGGGTTAAACATATATAAGAATAACACTGCCCACGGCTCGGCACGCGTTTTTTATACGTATAATTATTTTTTTTTATGTATTTATTATTTTCTGCTTTTTATTTTATTTCATTAAAATATGAATACATTTATGTTTTATGATTATTAAAACTATCAGTGATAATTTTAGAATAACATATTCTTGTTTTCAGATTATACAAAAAATCGGTTAGGGATAACAGTTTTTGAAGGGATATTTAATATTTACTAATGGGCGTCCAGTGGTCGACATTCGACCTTAGTGATTTTTTAAAGTTTGAACTTTATTAGGGTTCTTTTATCAAAGTAACTTTATAATAATAAAAAAACCCGTTGCATCTTATTTACTCGGCATAACTTAACCCTATTTAGAGCGTTTTGTTTTACTATGCATGGCCATCCCCTGACTGCTTTATAAGCCTGCTTACCTTAGATTTCTTCCAACAGTAACAGTCCAAAACATACAAAGATTTATATTCGTCTGTAATTACTTTTAACCTAAAACTACATTTTAAACAGTTTTTAATTATTTTTTTTTATTTTTTTCCAATTATGGAAAAATATGTATGTTTCATTCGCACAATGATCATAAAATACATAAACATTATATTCTTAAAAGTAAATTACAAATTAACTTGTGTTGAAATTACGCCCAATTATTATTTAATATATTACCTACATTTTATGTCATAAATTAGGTTTAATTAGGTGTAATTTTAACACAAGTTAATTTGTATTTATCTTTTAAGAGTATAATGTTTATATATTTTATGATCATTACAAATTCACTGTTACCGTTGAGCATTACTTAATTTAAAAAATACACAAGTATTTTAAACGTGTTTAGTTTTAACCATACTAATTGAATGAAAATGATATTATTTGGAAAATGTAGAGCAGCGATTCCTAAAGTGAGTCTCTTGTCGAAAGAATAACCAGAGATCCATGTATTAGTTACATTTGTCACAGAATTGTTTTTTAATAATTTCGCTAATACGAATAATATTTTTAAATATCGTAATAATTCTAATAACGAATGTTATTTACTTGAATTTGAAACAGTATGTATCATGTATCGGTATATGTATATTATTCAGTATTTTTAAAAGTGTAGAAGCCGCGGGAGTACGGCCGGAAGGGTAAGGGCAAAAGGCAATCGAACACTGACGCATGCCCACATAAAGACTTACCCGGATTTTCACCCAAAATAAAAAATAAATCGTACCAGAATATTATATTTAATTTTTACCTTACAGACATAATGCCTAGATATCTTAAATACAACAGAAAGATGCTTGGTAGATTTTTAGACTTCTCTTATATATAAATTGTTTTGAACAGGTAATGTTTTCACTTATTAACTTGACCATAATCACACCTATAAATGGATGTACCAAATCTATATATGTATTTAATCCATAGGAGAGGAGAGGGGAGGGGAGGTGGGCCTTTTCCATCTTCCTATTAAAACGTATGTTAACACTTGTACTCGATAATCTCTTATTGTATACTAGCTTCTACCCGCGACTTCGTTCACGTGGAATATTACTTAGGGCTAACGCTTACACGCAGCGGAAGCACTCAAGAGGCAAAAGCCCCGATTTTGAAATATTCTTCATTAGTACTCTGCTCCTATTGGCCTTAGCGTGATAATGTATAGCCTATAACCTGCCTCGATAAATAAACTATTTAGCACTGAAAGAATTTTTCAAATCGGACCAGTAGTTCCTGAGATTACCCCCTACAACGTCACAAACTCATAGCGTAACATACAAACTTTACCTCTTTATAATATTAGTATAGATCAGTGCAATTATTTTTCTCATTAATGCTATTTCAAACTCTTTTAATTTCACCCGCTATATTTTGAAACTATTACCATTATCACATACATCTATGACTAACAAGCTGACCCGTACCCACATCGTTGGGCGGTAAACATTTTTACTGTTGATAATATGAGCAATAAACATGACTTAACGATTTAATTTTTTTTTTAATATAAAAAACTACGTTTTGTGACTTAAATATAAAAGTTAGACATATTGCAGGCATTATCAAGCTCTACAACTTTTCTCTAGAACTGAATCATATATCTCTCAACGTTAAGGCAGCGTTCGTAAGAAGTATTTCGTTCGACCATTTTTTCTCCAACTTTGCATACCTGACTACCACAAAAAAGCTATTTCATTTTTCAGGTCAATATATGCCTCTCGGGTATTGTTTTTTTTTCCCGCCAAGGAGTTATCCAAATTCTGGAAAAAGTAGTAGTCTATAGGCGCAAGGTCTGGTGAGTAGGGCGGATGACGGAGAACTTCCAACCCTAGTTCTTGCAACTTGGAGCCCGTCTGCTGTGCAGTATGAGGTCGCGCGTTGTCGTGCAGGAGCAGCGGAGACGAGCGATTGACCAATGCTGGTTGGAGATGTGCCAGCTTCTCCATCATTGTGTTCAGTTCTTCATAGTACACATCTGCAGTAAAGCTCACCCCGTTTTGTAAGAAGCTGTGATGAATCACACCGGCGCTAGACCACCAAACAGTAACCATCACTTTTCTAGGGGTACGTTTTCGTTTAGGGCATTGTTTAGGTACTGAACCAGGATCCAACCAACTTTCTGAGCACTTGCGGTTATCAAACAGAATCCATTTTTCATCGCAGGTAACAATGCGGTT
>MU159176.1:213830-312512 GCA_015888305.1 Antheraea pernyi
AAAAAGGTGGTTTATATGTCAAAAGTAAAATAAATTTGACAAAATTAAGATTGAATGCAGATTTCACGTATACTTTACAAATTCTTATAAAACAAACAACTAAAACATAATGAAAATTTAATGAAGATAAAGTTTGATTTTTACAGTATGTTAGGTGATGAAGTTACAAGGGGTACTGGGAAGACATTTATCGGCAATATATGTAAGTTAGTTTTGATCTTCATTGGCCACTTTAGGTAATGCTGCGAACAGGTTCTAGGCTTATTTTAAAAAAATTCTCACATACCAACTGGGTATATGTTTGAGTGAGTCCCTGGATAGTTTGGATTCACAATTGGAAGTGCTAGATGTCGCTGCAATCGGGTTTTAGATATTTTAAGATAATTTGCGTTTAAAAATACAATTGAAATCTGTAATCACCGATTTGGTGCAAACGAAGTTGCACGGGTCAGCTAGTACGTAATAAGCTTGGTAGATTTTTAGACTTCTCTTATATATAAATTGTTTTGAACAGGTAATGTTTTCACTTATTAACTTGACCATAATCACACCTATAAATGGATGTACCAAATCTATATATGTATTTAATCCATAGGAGAGGAGAGGGGAGGGGAGGTGGGCCTCCGGTGCTCTCACTGACCGAACGAAACGCAACAATGCAAGCAACGTTACTTCACGTCGGTTTTCTATGAGAGGGTGGTACTACCCCAGACGAGCCGACCCATTCATGCTGAAACCAGTAATAGTTTCAGCGTGGCTCTACCACCATTAGAACATATGAATAATGAATAGTAGCTTACCAACACTTTTTATTATTATTTAAAGTGATACCTTACAAAACGAGCAGTAGATTAATACTCCTTAGTATAAAACATGTTTTGACTTATTAAACTAATGTTCAAAATACTACTAAACATCATAGATATGTGACTTTTTAAATTTAATTCTACTGCCATATTTTCTTCGAGGAAAATGTTCTGTACATCACCTGATGGTGAGTACGGGCATACTATATTATATCAAATGAAACTTATTTCAAACTCTCTATATAAATTCCTAACCATATCGGGGCAAATATTTAATTCTACCAAGTGAATAGAAGTATTTTGTTCAAACACATTAACCTTTTAACTATAGAAGCATAGAAAATATCTACTTCAAGATGTATATAGCTTCTTTCTCCTGTCTAAAAACTAATACCATATTATTTAATATCAGCACATTCTCACCATTAATTATTTCCTTAAACACATAGCGAAACAAATACTTCAGGGGTGTATTTAAAATGGTGCAAGAAATACAATAACTTTATAATAATAAAAAAACCCGTTGCATCTTATTTACTCGGCATAACTTAACCCTATTTAGAGCGTTTTGTTTTACTATGCATGGCCATCCCCTGACTGCTTTATAAGTTTTCTTTTAATTTAATTGGTTTCTTCCAACAGTAACAGTCCAAAACATACAAAGATTTATATTCGTCTGTTTTTTTTTTATATCATTGGAGGCAAACGAACTGACGGGTCACCTGATGGCAAGTGATCACCGCCGTCCATAGACACTATCAACACCAGGGGAGTTGCAAGTGCGTTGCCAGCCTGTGTTTGCGGGAGAGAGGAGAAGGAAGGAAGGACAGGAGGGGAAGGGGGAGGTCAGGTAGGCCTCCGGCGTTCTCACTGACCGAACGAAACGCAACGATGCATGCATTGTTACTTCACGTCAGTTTTCTGTGAGAGGGTGGTACTACCCCCGACGAGCCGACCCATTCATACTGAAACCAGTAATAGCTTCAGCGTTGCTCTACCACCTACGATGTAATTACTATAACTACTGTAATTACTTTTAACCTAAAACTACATTTTAAATAATTTTTAATTAAATTTTTTCATTTTTTTTTTCAATTATGGAAAAATATGTATGTTTCATTCGCACAATGATCATAAAATACATAAACATTATATTCTTAAAAGTAAATTACAAATTAACTTGTGTTGAAATTACGCCCAATTATTATTTAATATATTACCTACATTTTATGTCATAATTAGGTGTAATTTTAACACAAGTTAATTTGTATTTATCTTTTAAGAGTATAATGTTTATATATTTTATGATCATTACAAATTCACTGTTACCGTTGAGCATTGCTTAATTTTAAAAATACACAAGTATTTTAAACGTGTTTAGTTTTAACCATACTAATTGAATGAAAATGATATTATTTGGAAAATGTAGAGCAGCGATTCCTAAAGTGAGTCTCTTGTCGAAAGAATAACCAGAGATCTTAAGATTGAATGCAGATTTCACGTATACTTTACAAATTCTTATAAAACAAACAACTAAAACATAATGAAAATTTAATGAAGATAAAGTTTGATTTTTACAGTATGTTAGGTGATGAAGTTACAAGGGGTACTGGGAAGACATTTATCGGCAATATATGTAAGTTAGTTTTGATCTTCATTGGCCACTTTAGGTAATGCTGCGAACAGGTTCTAGGCTTATTTTAAAAAAATTCTCACATACCAACTGGGTATATGTTTGAGTGAGTCCCTGGATAGTTTGGATTCACAATTGGAAGTGCTAGATGTCGCTGCAATCGGGTTTTAGATATTTTAAGATAATTTGCGTTTAAAAATACAATTGAAATCTGTAATCACCGATTTGGTGCAAACGAAGTTGCACGGGTCAGCTAGTACGTAATAAGCTTGGTAGATTTTTAGACTTCTCTTATATATAAATTGTTTTGAACAGGTAATGTTTTCACTTATTAACTTGACCATAATCACACCTATAAATGGATGTACCAAATCTATATATGTATTTAATCCATAGGAGAGGAGAGGGGAGGGGAGGTGGGCCTCCGGTGCTCTCACTGACCGAACGAAACGCAACAATGCAAGCAACGTTACTTCACGTCGGTTTTCTATGAGAGGGTGGTACTACCCCAGACGAGCCGACCCATTCATGCTGAAACCAGTAATAGTTTCAGCGTGGCTCTACCACCATTAGAACATATGAATAATGAATAGTAGCTTACCAACACTTTTTATTATTATTTAAAGTGATACCTTACAAAACGAGCAGTAGATTAATACTCCTTAGTATAAAACATGTTTTGACTTATTAAACTAATGTTCAAAATACTACTAAACATCATAGATATGTGACTTTTTAAATTTAATTCTACTGCCATATTTTCTTCGAGGAAAATGTTCTGTACATCACCTGATGGTGAGTACGGGCATACTATATTATATCAAATGAAACTTATTTCAAACTCTCTATATAAATTCCTAACCATATCGGGGCAAATATTTAATTCTACCAAGTGAATTGAAGTATTTTGTTCAAACACATTATAACCTTAGAAGCATAGAAAATATCTACTTCAGGATGTATATAGCTTCTCTCTCCGGTCTAAAAACTAATACCATATTATTTAATATCAGCACATTCTCACCATTAATTATTTCCTTAAACACATAGCGAAACAAATACTTCAGGGGTGTATTTAAAATGGTGCAAGAAATACAATAACTTTATAATAATAAAAAAACCCGTTGCATCTTATTTACTCGGCATAACTTAACCCTATTTAGAGCGTTTTGTTTTACTATGCATGGCCATCCCCTGACTGCTTTATAAGCCTGCTTACCTTAGATTTCTTCCAACAGTAACAGTCCAAAACATACAAAGATTTATATTCGTCTGTAATTACTTTTAACCTAAAACTACATTTTAAACAGTTTTTAATTATTTTTTTTTATTTTTTTCCAATTATGGAAAAATATGTATGTTTCATTCGCACAATGATCATAAAATACATAAACATTATATTCTTAAAAGTAAATTACAAATTAACTTGTGTTGAAATTACGCCCAATTATTATTTAATATATTACCTACATTTTATGTCATAATTAGGTGTAATTTTAACACAAGTTAATTTGTATTTATCTTTTAAGAGTATAATGTTTATATATTTTATGATCATTACAAATTCACTGTTACCGTTGAGCATTGCTTAATTTTAAAAATACACAAGTATTTTAAACGTGTTTAGTTTTAACCATACTAATTGAATGAAAATGATATTATTTGGAAAATGTAGAGCAGCGATTCCTAAAGTGAGTCTCTTGTCGAAAGAATAACCAGAGATCATGTATTAGTTATATTTGTCACAGAATTGTTTTTTAATAATTTCGCTAATACTAATAATATTTTGAAATATCGTAATAATTCTAATAATGAATGTTATTTACTTGAATTTGAAACAGCATGTATCGGTATATGTATCGGTTAACAAAGATTATTCAGTATTTTTAAAAGTGTAGAAGCCGCGGGAGTACGGGCGGATGGGTAAGGGCAAAAGACAAGCGAACACCGACGCATGCCCACATATAGACTTACCCGGAATTTCACCCAAAATAAAAAATAAATCGTACCAGAATATTATATTTAATTTTTACCTTACAGACATAATGCCTAGATATCTTAAATACAACAGAAAGGTACAATCGTCACACCGATTTAACATAAATGTTATTTATTACTTACATATGGCCCTCTCAAACTATTAAATAAATAAATAATACGGGTTAAACATATATAAGAATAACACTGCCCACGGCTCGGCACGCGTTTTTTATACGTATAATTATTTTTTTTTATGTATTTATTATTTTCTGCTTTTTATTTTATTTCATTAAAATATGAATACATTTATGTTTTATGATTATTAAAACTATCAGTGATAATTTTAGAATAACATATTCTTGTTTTCAGATTATACAAAAAATCGGTTAGGGATAACAGTTTTTGAAGGGATTTTTTATACGTATAATTAATGTTTTTTTATGTATTTGTAGCTTATCAAAATTTATCATTACGCTGTCCGTGTTAGTCTGGAATGTTCTAGTAGTGAGCCGAAGCTCCTACATATTTATTATTTTCTGCTTTTCATTTTATTTCATTAAAATATGAAAACATTTATTTTTTATGATTATTAAAACTATCAGTGATAATTTTAGAATAACATATTCTTGTTTTTAGATTATACAAAAAATCGGTTAGGAATAACTGTTTTTAAGGAATATTTAATATTTTTTAATGGGCGTCCAGTGGTCGACATTCGACCTTAGTGATTTTTTAAAGTTTGAACTTTATTAGGGTTCTTTTATCAAAGGGTATTATACTTCTATAATCAAAGGTTTTCATTATGGCTACTCAGTTATTTGCCACTTTTTTTAAATGATCTAAAAAATATCTATGTCTAAATGAAAATTGAAATTAATTATAAATTTGAAACAAAAAACAGGTGGCTGTAAGGTGTTAAGGCTCTCAAATTCTAAGTGAACATAACTTTATGAAAATAAAATAAAATAAAGAAATTTATCGCAACCCATGACACGATTTTTAATTAATTTTACACGACACCATGGTTGGGTGGTATTTCTAAGTGATATTGAATTAAATGTAGTCTGTACATTATGAGGAACAGTCATTATGTCTGGTATAATCGTTTGGAAAAGTAATGGATACACATTAAAATCAAATGATGAATCCAAAACAAAAATGTTTTAATACTAACATTAACTGTTGAAAATGAATTTATTTTTGTTCAAAATTCATCATCAACTGTACTAAATATAATTGCTATATCACGTTGAACTGCATCATTGTAACCGTGGAGATCTAAGTCATGGACTACTCCCATGTACAAACAAATTTACAAAGAATTTTTGGCTCATTTTTTTATTGAATCATCGTTTGAAGTGAGTTTATCATAATACTAAGCTTTAACATAATCAACTTCAACATTAAACATTAAAATATTGACAGTGACTTTTGTAATATTGATTTACTCTTATGACAACATGAAGCTGTAACATGAAATAAAAGCAGTCCTGTCATTTAAAAAATTTGACATTCAATAAAACCAAAGAGAATAATAATAATTACAGTGGTTCCATAAATTTATTAAAGATAAATTATTTATCAATTAATCATTAATGCATATTATAAATTTACATATCATATTATTATAAAATTAACCTACAATTTGACCAGTAGATTTCAAAGAGCATGTACCTAAAGCATGCAACGTCAGTCATGTTAAAAATATTGAAAAGGTAACTGGAACGTAAGAGTAAAATGTCAAAATGTCTTTGTCATTTACATGTGTGTATATGTTGTGTAAAATTCAAGCAGTAGTGTGAGTAAAGTATATTTTAATTAATTTAATATGCTTGTAATGCTTTTTATATTAAAAAAATAGCTTTCTGCACTTATCCTCCATATAAACTTTAAATATGCCAAATTTCACGTTTATCTGTTCGCGCAATTCGCTTAAAAAGGTGTACAAAGTTTTGGCTTCACGTATTAATATATATGATGATATTCTTTATATTAAAACAATCTATAAATATTTTTCGTATTTTTATATTATTTACTTTTTTTATTATACCTTATGCTTGACGTGTATAACATATCACCAAATTTAGTTCAGATTTTTTTAAAACTTTGTTTTTTCGATTTCTTGAAATTGCTGTTTTTATATTTTCGATACAACCATTTTTGACTTAGATACAGCCGATCAAAAATAGATCTAACAGTTTTTTTTGGGTCCCTTAATTTTTGTGAGAAGAATATATAAGCGTATAATTAAGGTACTTACAAGATCAACACAACCTAATTGCCCTGATGTGGTGCTTTGGGGTAAATCTATACTTATAATATATAATAATATTATAAAGAGGTAAAGCTTGTGAGTTTGTGACGTTGTGGCGTTGTAAGGGGTAATCTCAGGAACTACTGGTCCGATTTGAATCATTCTTTCAGTGTTATATAGCTCATTCACCGAGAATGGTTATAGGTATATCATCACGCCAAGGCCAATAGGAACGGAGCACAGATGAAAAATGTTTCAAAATCGACATGTTTTTTTTAGAGCTTCTACTGTGTGTCAGCGTTAGCCCAGATAACTATTACTACGTGGACGAAGTCGCGGGCAGGGACTATAATCTATATACTAATATTATAAATAGGTAAAGTTTGTGAGGTTTTAGGGGGTAATATCTGGGGAGTCGGAGAAAAATGGTCGAACGAAAACGTTTCTTACGAACGCTGCCTTAACTATGAGATATATATGATTGAGTTCTAGAGAAAAGTTGTAGCTTGATAATGCCTATTACCGCCCAACGAAGTAGACACGGGTCGGCTAGTAATTACATATTTGTAATCACTGCGATATTCCATTTAGTGTTATTTTAAGATTTCTAATTTATACCTTTATATTTGAATAAATAATATGTAAATCAATTTTCAGATTTTTTGTTAGTCATCTTTATGTTAGAAACTTAGAACACAAACCACTTAATAAAACCTAATTCAATGTAGTATATACATGAATATATGACGTAACCGAAGGCAGGATTTAGGCACGTATCCGTTTTTCTAATTGTACTATTGAATATTAAAAATTTAAAGAATACATATTAGAACAAAACTTTCAGTAAATATTAGCATGAAATTCTATTGAAGTGACCATTCATATTACGGTTTATTTTATAAGAACTAAAAAGCAATGACAAAGACAGTCAATTGTAAAGTAAATTATTTAATCACTCTTAAAATTAACTCGAATTTAAAATAAATAGACGGTAAATATTCGTCCCATATTGCAGTGCAATTAACAAGTTGCTATAAAACTAAATCCATTGCACGATTTTTTGCTATTGTACTGTATCTTTTGACTTAAAAACAGAAATGAACCGGACATAGTTTATACAGATAAAAAATACATCGGTGACCACAACATGCCACCAACGTCTTATTTAAAGTGAACTACTGTTTTTCTCATAAATAACGCTTATTTAATGAATTACATATAATTCATCCTTTGTTATAGCAAATGGTGTATTACTTAGTTAATATTGAATAAAAATAAAATATCACGAGTGACTAACGTATACGCGACTGGCTTATATCACCATTTTCATTAGCGTTGTGATACTATTTCTTAAAGATATCGTGAAGATTAAAGTGTTTAGTTTAAATGAATTAATCAAATGCCTAGTAATTATTACATTACTAAAGTGGCTTTTGCCCAGCACTACACTTGTAGGCAGATCAATACAAATAAATAAAATTGAAACATATAACAGCTTCGGTACTTGTGTATTAAATGCATTGCGCTCGCCGACTGCTACCACGGCCGGCTCGCGTTATTTTTTTCGCAAGTCTAACCTAACTAAACCAAAATAAAAGAGCAAGCAGTCTAGAAAAAAAAAGAAGGAAATTTTATCTGAAACTCTATATATATTTATTTTTTTCTTTATGTCAAAAGGAGGACAACGAACCCGTGGGTCACCTGATGTTAAGTGATCACTACCGTCCATAGACACTAGAAACACCAGAAGAGTCGCAAGTACGTTGCCAGCCTGTATATGGGGAAGAGGGAGGGAAAGGAGAAAGGGGAAGGGAAAGGGGTAAAGGAAGTGTGCCTCCGGCGCTCTCACTGACCGAACGAAACGCAACAATGCAAACACTGTTACTTCACGTCGGTGTTCTGTGAGAGGGTGGTACTACCCCAGATGAGCCGACCCATTCATGCTGAAACTAGTAATATCTACAGCGTGACTCTACCATCTTCAAAAACCCATTATATCAACCCATTTTACTCCTAAATCTTATTGAATACTTTGTTTTTAAATAAAGTCCTTTGGAATCTAAAAGTGTTTTAAAGGGCTGCATTTGAAATTCGTATTTTGATATAAAGATTGAAGGGGATATGAGGAGGGGGTAAAGGGGTGATTTCCCCTTCCCGCGGAAAGTATAGTTACTAAGTATATTTATGAACAAAGTTTCGTGGTTATGTGTCATTACCGAACAATCATTGGTAATTTTGTATATTACCAACTTGATTTTTATGTTAAAACAAAACTTTTTCGTCTAGGTTTGGTTAGGTTAGGCGTGCGAAAAAAAAACGCAAGCCGGCCGCAGTTGTTAAATGAATATAAAGGGATATACGGTACTTACTACAAGCGACAATTTTTTTTAAATATTGTCTCTGTTGTCTTATCTCCAAAACGGTTGAATCGATTTTGACGGAACTTTCATAAACAGATAGCTGATGTTGTTACAACTTTTATTTCAGAAAAAAGAAAGTAAGATGCCGCTCAAATATAATAAACTAAAGAAGCAGTGTCTAAGTATTGCTTGTGCCCTTCACGCACATTTACACTGAACATTTTTTTTTCTAAATTCCACTTGAACGAAGACGCAGATAATAGCTATTACCTAGTATTGTATATCTTTAGAAATGACGGTAGTTACAAAAGATCCTCGCCTATTTCTCTCTTTCAGTGTTACGTAGGTAATTTTGCCGCGCAGCAACTAAGCTTTCAATGAAAAAAAATTGCATAACCTACCAAGTACGTGTAATTAAAATAAATAATTTCTTAAAAATAATATTTTTTGTAGATAATAAATAGTATGCTTTATATTTTTTTACACAAGAAATTACTTTACAAATATCTTATTTACTCTTTAGTAAACTTGTTAGTGAGTGGAAGTAACGTTATTCTGGTAAATTTTACTATCGATAAAACGCGAAAATGTCGTACAAAAGTAGAATAATGCCTTATTACAATTAAGATGAAAGGACTACAATTGACTTGGATAGTAACATCCGAGATCACCATTCACAGTGAAGTGATAAGAACTATCACCGACCTACAAATAAGGTTGCGAATGGTTGAATATACCCGAGACCTCAAGACATGAGGTACTTAATAAAACATTGCGAACTATTCACCAGCTGTAACATGGTCGTAGTCCAATGCAATACAACTTCCCTAACATCTTCCAACATGTATGAAAATAAATCAACGGTTTCGTTATAAATACAAAATTATCTCAAGCGGTGAAAACAAGGTTATTAAAAACAAACGTTTGGTAACATCAAGGACGTCGGTACTCAGAATAATTTATTGCTTGAAATAGATTGCTTCAGTACACTGTACAGCCTATAATATCGAACTAACAAGGACATAGTATATTACTAATTAAGTAATAATAGCTTATTTTGTTGATAAAGTCTACGCAGGATCAATAAGAATATGGAGAGAACCATATGTTTTATTGTTTATCTAACTTTTTAATTACATATTTTTGTTATTATTATATGTTAATGAGTTTAAGTGCAAATGTTTTAAATTTTAAAAAAGCAGGTTATAATTGTTAAGATACGTATATAATAAATAAAGTTGTAACATAAGGATAATCCGTTCCACTTTGTGTGGTAAACGCGTGCACCTTCGGCGCGCCCCGGCAAGGACACCTCAGGACAAGTCACCCGTCCTCTATCGTCATGCGCAGGTAGCAGCAGAGGACGACATGCCCATTGTTTATCGTCGCTAATTATTATGCCCCAACGCAGACGTTTGCGACCGCCACGCCACGCGCGCCGCTGCGCAAAAACGCGATACAAATAACTGCTCAAGTCATTATGACAATGTATTTTTATACAAATTGAAACATTCTATAATATGCATTATGCATAAATCAAACAAATTAATTCGAATATATAATTCAATAGGATTTTTAATCGAAATCATTTGTTTTTATCGATAGCGCTCTACTTTGATCATTGAACTAATCGCGGTGACATGACGATAGAACATCGCACTCCCAGTACCGCGCTCGATTGAGGACCGTTACGTGAAAACGTCGAGCGGGTGGGGTGGAGCACAACGCCGATACAGCATCGGTGGCGCCCGAGTGCGACCCGATCGCAGAGTGTCGAGACGACGACTTACGAGCGGGGGGGACGCGGGGGTGCGCCACTTATCGCGACGAGCTGGCAACGTCGCGCGGGGTGGGAGCGCCCCGCACCGCAACCTCTCACTCACCGTCGTCGCCGGCTCGCCGTTGCGATCATCCAGTGTTACCTTTGACGGTCGAAAACGCGGTCGTTCGCCGTCGCCACCAGTGACGTCGATGTCGACACTCGTGTAACACGTCTATAATGTTTCGTTGATCTCAAAATCGGACTCGTGGACAACTTAATTGTTATCATATACTGGAACACAGTGATTGTTAAAGATCTCATCACCCTGGATTCGGATGTATTTGTACAATTTGTGAAAGTGACATTTGATTTTTTAAAGTTTTGAACAGTGAAGTGACCGCAAAAAGGATTGCTCTCTATGCTGTAAATTGGATTATGGACACAACATTATTAATGTGAAGAAAATAATCTGTGAAAGTGATTTAAAAAAGTAAATGCATTTCTATCAAGATTTCTCCGACCGTGTACTAATTTATTTAACTTACATAAATATACTATTATTTTAATTCGAAGACGCATTAAAATATGTAACTACCTGTTTAAAAAAAAGTATTAATTTTAGCAGCTAGCATAAATACCACTTGTGTAAAATAGCACGTTGGGTTTTGCTACAGCTGATTTACAGATTCAATATTCACATCGTTAATCGTAGTTTAAAAAGTAATAAACAAAAAATTAAAACATAACGTATTACAAAATTATAAATAAATCTAATACACCAATGCAAAAATAAAAAAAAGTAGTTAATTTAATTCTAGTAAGAAAATTAAATAAATAAACGCAATATGGTAATTTACAATGTACGATGAACGTTTCGTTTGTTGACGTTCAGAAAATGGTCGAAGCGAAATTAACGCGCTACTAGCGATAACAGAGTATATATACTATACGCTCGTAATTGACACGAATGCATATTGAAGAAAACCTGTCAGTTTTACACAAGACTTGCGAGATATAATTATCTTATCGATCGAAGAGAATTTATTAACGGAGCGAAGTTATTTTTTGGGCTACAACACGGCACGTCGTATTTCAGGGGGCGCCTTAAGAAGACAGGACGGCGAACTCTGGTAGTACGGCTGGGTACGCGGGGTCCCCCATTACATACGCGGGAGCACACGCTCCCGACAGTGGAAAGCAAAACCCTCTGCAAGGGATCATCGGATACAAAGTTAGCAACCATACGTGAGTAACTATTTTTTCTATATCGATCACAAACGTAAAGTAAAAACATTAGTCGGTAGTTGTATAATTCAAAAAAATACCACACCCCGTATTTTTTATAAAACTTTACTGTATGTAAATATTTACTTAAGCAGTATCATTCGCTTTAAGTATACATTTGTCTATTGTAATACTGTATAAAAGTCGAATAATCATTTAAATAAACTAATAATCAATCTAGAAAAACCTAATGTGTTAAAATTATTATTCTTTAAAATTCAAGTCCGGTTTGTATCAACCACGAAAACTTCTTACAAGCGTGTATACTTACGCTCTACTGTTTTTATCTTATCCGGAGCAAGTTTGTTTACATTTCAACAAAACGCTGAAACGTGACTCGGCTTACCTGTGCCACCTTATCGTAGTTAACAAGCAATAAAATCAAAAAATATACCTTCCACGTAATAACGTAGAAAATAGCATTTTTATAATAAATTATTCAATATAACGGAGATTACATATTTCATGCAAAACAGTAATGTACTAAGGATCCCTAATATATGAAGGGTAACTTAACGTGCCCAAGTGCGACATTGTCGACCGCGCATCGCTGCAATTATAAATGAAATGTGCTTTTCCATTCACATGCACAGATGCTTTAGGGCGCTGAGAACTCACACAAACGTACGCATTACACTCACACAAGCACACGTAAGTCACGCACACATTCATCTAATTCACTTACACTACCGCGCGTTGGGAATGCAAGCGGTGACTGCACTTCAACGCTTACAATAAACACAAACAAACATTAAACCAGCAACATAACTGAACGCATCAATAGAAACTTTTTCAAGTATATAGCTATTTTGTTTTTATTTATATAGTTAACAAAATAGTTTATACACACATCCAAGTAACGCGTTTCTAATAAATGATTGGAACTAGTAAATAATGTCATGCATAAAAAAAAACTCCAGGCAGGTGCTATGTGGAGCCACTCAACGGCTTTGTTTTGTAGTCACCTTTACAAACGACATATTGTTGATGGCTGCCCGCCGTTATATAAAACCAATAACAAAATAATAATAAAATGGGAACCGACAAGGAGATCGTGCGAACAAACATAATACAGGAAGTTTAATTGAAGGGTAAAGGTTAAGGAATTAAACTTAATAAGAGTTGCCAATGGTGCAAAGATTTTTAATTAATCTTACATTTTAAATAGTATGTTATTTTAAGCAAAACTAAATAACATGACAGTTATTTTAACAAATAACTAATATATCAATGAAAACATATACAAAGGTCCCATAAAAATGAATTTAAAATTCTGATGTTTGTAATAATAACAGATTTGTAACCGCTTGTAAGTAATCGTGGGAAAAAACGTCAGTTTTCAACGGGTGAGACAACTGGGGGCGGATGCTCTGGCTACATGCATTACACCACGTGCTCAATAGGCTCGAACGGAGTCACTTTTTTTATTTAAGAAACAACAGAAATGTTTCTAAACAATTGATCATTCAGTTAAACAGAAAATCAACACAAAAGATGCTTTTATTTAAAAAGAACCGATTTTTTTAAAGTTAGTGAGATGACAACATCATTTTAACTAATTTCATTATATTCAAGCAAATTATTATCAGGAGCGTCACCGTAATAAAGCCCTATATTGACGTGACCGGGCCCACTTACCCTAAGCAAGCCGACCCTTCCCCGCTCATTGTAGCGTATTTACCCCGGAACGTTCACCTCCATTTGTAAAACCCCGGAATCCGCTCCTTGAAGTATGATTCATTCTCTCGACCCCGTATGTCAATTGATGTGAATGAGATAGATATCAAAAAACCTAATTAAACTTATTACTCGATTAACTAACTCGTTTTGTTTTGCTACCAATAACGTTTGGATACATTTAAAAAAACAACGAATTTATATATGAAGTAGTAAAGTATACTACTACTAAAGTATACTAGATGTATAATAAATGGAGCGGTTATTATACAAAAATAAATTTACGAAGCGAATCAATAACATCAATACGTTAATGCTTAATATGTGTGCGCAAGCCACAATGTAAAATGGCATTTAAATGGGGGTGACCAACTGTCGTCGAAACATAAGGGTCGAACACGCCACGGTTTCACGCTATGATAGAAATCTATACTATTAATGCCTTATTTAACACTTCAAATAAAGCTAACGCTTTGATTATAAAATAATGATCTAAAATAATTCTAATATCAACAACGTTAGACGACAGTCTCGAAAAGATGATGGCCGACTTAGATCTGTATTTTTCCAAACTGTTCAATACGCGATTATCTCTCTACTGCCAATTAAAAAGGAATCCGAAACGTCTGCGCACCAATCTAAAATTAACTGCAGCCAATGTATCAAAATACCTACGCGTTACTCGCACATCTCTCAATACTATGCCAAACACCTTCCAGCTTCTCGAAATAGCAGCTTACCTACTTATCATATTGATTTATTTAGAAATTTTGTGCCGAACAACGGAGTGTTCGAGTAGACTTAAACTAGAACTAAATTAAGAGTTGATTGTTTCGCGATGTATGTACTCAATAGTCATTTAGGTAGACGGTTCGAGCGTAGACGTGCATTTTTCGAAGGATAAGTTTACCAAAAGGTGTATGCATTCTAAGAATTGTCTCAAAAGAAATGCTCGAATGAGCTCGCATTCAAGAACCCAAATATTTTGAACAGAGCGTAAGTGATTATTCGGATGTGGTACCACTTTTACAAAAAGTGCACCAGGATACAGAGCACAGATTTTTTGTCGGGTACACATTTCGGCCGGCAAAAAGAAAAAAGGCTCAGACAAAACTATAAAAAGAAGTGTAGGTCGGGCCGAGTTTACCTAAGGAAGGACCCTTGTAAATCATCTGCAGTGTAGATGAATAGAGACGATGTCGACTCGAGCGTTGTTGACTCGTATGTTTATTGGTCGTCGAGGCTACTAAGTATCTGTTAAGTTATTTAACAGAATACTTAAGTAGTAGCCATTGAAAACAAACGTCAAACAACAATGAGATTGATAATATTGCTAAATTTAACTTAATAAAGAGTTAAATTACTATTACATAAAATACTGATAATTTGTTCTAACGGTTCTGACATATTAATGTTTTGTGTGTGTGCGTTAAAATTCATTATTATAATTTTAAATAACGACTCAAAGAACCAATATTGTTGCACACCACTACAAGGACGCTGCATAACAATGGGTAGTCCATGTGAGTGTTTGTCGAATGGGAATTATTATGAAGGGCTCCGGGAAGGCTCGGGAATTCGCCCCAAAAGCGGTTCACATGAATCGTTCTCCCACTCCGGCGCCGAATAAAAAATCAAACAGATCCCGAGAGAAACACAGGGGTAACAACGCGTCACTATTCATTCGTATTGATTTTTTCTCTCATTGTTAATAAAATAATATAATCTCTAAACATATTTAAAAAAGATCTTGCGTCGATAGTATTTGGGTTGCATATTGAGTCTGTGTTTATTAATAATCGAAGCGTTAACGTGTGGCATGTTCGACTATGTAAGGCCGCTTGCAATAGAAACTGCTCGTATCGTGGATTGTTAACTGGACCGATTTCACATTTAATATATACCTATGTGGTTGTTTAGCCGTGTAACTAAATACATTATTATTTGGCGTTATCGTTTCTGTTGTTGCACTAAAATAAGATGCTACATAAATGTTTTCTTACAAAACTAGATTAGTAATATGATTGTTAGGGGTTGTTAAAATGTAAATATGTTTTTTTTTATTTCAGCGGCTATGGGTGTGCCGGCGGTCCGGGCGCGATGAGCGGCGGCGGCGAATCCGGCCAGTTCGGCGCCACCGCCGCCATGGTTGCCGCGGCCACCACGGCTGCGATGCAAGACTCGCAGCCATTTTCCCAGGTATCAAACTTACCGATCATCAAAACAAATATAAATTACTGCTTTATTCATTTTCATCATATAAAACCTTTATACGTATAACCCCACCACATTATGAGAACATTAAATGAATTAATAAAGGTAATTTGTACGTAAACAAGTTCACGTATCTAGTTTTAATTGCAATCTCTTCGTTTACAGATGCAAAACAACATGAGTATGGGAAATCCTCAATATGGTGCTATGAATGGCTACGGCCAGCAACGCAGCCACAATCCAGCAATGGCTGGCATGGGGATGGGAAATGGTGGCATGAATGGCATGAACGGTATGAATGGGATGACCAGCATGGGTCAGATGGGAAGCGCAGCAATGAACGGAATGAACGGCATGAATCCTATGGCACAGATGGCTAATATGGGAATGCACGCTAACATGATGCCAGGACAAATGGTGCCTGGGCAAATGGGTGGCACAGCTAAAATGGGTCCGGCATACCAGAGGCGACACACGCCTTACCCATCAGGGACAATGTTAATGGGGCAACGGAAATCTCAGTACATGGGAGGTCAGCCCAATTTCGCGCCGAATCAATACCCAACAGGTTATGGTGGCCGACCTGGATTTCAAAGTCAGTACCCACCGCAACAGCCGTTAGGACCTTCTGGCAACTTCGGAGCTGCAATGAGAGGAACTATGAGGCAATCTACTCCTCCGTATTCTAACCAAGGTCAATACTTTAACGGTGGCGTTCCTGCACAATTTTCACAGCATCAAGGCGGAACGGCTCAATATGGAGGTCAGTATGGTGGACAATTTGCGCAAGAAGTGGCCATGCGAACAAATATGAGCTACCAGCATAGTCCTGTGCCAGGAAACCCGACGCCGCCTCTCACGCCCGCCAGCAGTATCCCACCATATATTAGTCCCAATGGTGACGTTAAACCCCACTTCAACGAGCTCAAACCACCGATGGGCATACAAAGTAAGAATCCTAGCAAAAATTTATATATATATATATCAACACCCAAGTACCATTGAAACTAAACTGTCATATTTATTTCAGATGACGAGCTCCGGTTAACATTCCCCGTAAGAGATGGTATTATACTACCACCATTTCGATTAGAGCATAATCTAGCAGTTAGTAATCATGTATTCCAATTGAAACCTACAGTTCATTCAACGTTGATATGGAGGTAAATTTGTGAACACAATACATAAGAAAAAAGTTGCATCCACCATACTATAAAATCTTTAAATTAATCCTATTGTTCTGCAGATCGGACCTAGAGTTGCAGTTAAAATGTTTCCACCATGAAGACAGACAGATGAACACGAACTGGCCAGCCAGTGTTCAAGTTTCTGTTAATGCAACACCATTAATTATAGATAGGGGTGAGAACAAAACATCACACAAACCATTGTACCTGAAAGAAGTGTGCCAGCCAGGCAGGAACACTATACAAATCACCGTCTCTGCGTGTTGCTGTGTAAGTATATACAATACTGTTACCCGTGGTTTCATCCACATTAAATTTCTACCCAAGTTCTTAGGATTGTAACATAAAGTTAAATATAACTAGAATCCTTCGTCAGTAGACGGTCTCTATTTATCACAAAACAAATTTATAAAATCGAAATAATACTCTCTAAGATTAGCAGGTTGGAACGTACAAACCATTACCCCTTTTTATATAGTATGACTATAAAATTAATAACAAATTTTCTTTTTTCATTCATGAAAAACACTTGTAAAAATATATATGCGTCGTTATTCTGAAATTTAGCAATACATAATAAGAAGAATAAAGAGAATTTATTTGTTTGTATTTTTTCAGTCACACCTGTTCGTATTACAATTAGTACACCGGCCGAGTGTACGAAGTGTTTTGCAAGGATTACTACGAAAGCGGTTGCTCACTGCCGACCATTGTATTGCTAAAATAAAAATGAACTTCAACCAGACGCCATCGAACGGAAGCAACGGTTCCAACACGGCGAACGATAGGGACACCATTGAGCAAACCGCATTAAAAGTGTCATTAAAATGTCCAATCACGTTCAAGAAAATCACACTACCCGCGCGTGGTCATGAATGTAAACACATACAGTGTTTCGATTTGGAATCATACTTACAACTGAATTGTGAGAGAGGATCATGGCGATGCCCCGTTTGCAAGTAAATATTTACATACACTCCGATTTTTTATCACAACATTATAACACAGATTTCGTTAAATTAATATTTAATGTTCTTCTAGTAAACCTGCACAGTTGGAAGGCCTCGAAGTCGATCAATATATGTGGGGTATACTCAATACGTTAAACAATTCGGATGTTGATGAAGTCACTATTGACAGTGGAGCAAACTGGAAAGCGGCCAAAAGTCCTAACAGTTCTACCATTAAGGTATATATTGTAACAGTTGAATTGTCATGATAAAAATATAAATCATTTTCTTAACTAGGTTTAACTGTTTGATATTGATTTTTCAGCAAGAAGAGGATAGCAACGATAGTAGCTTAGGAAAGAGAAGTAAAGCGGTATCCCCCGGTTCAATGAACATGCCAACTATGAATAACTGGGATATGAACCAAGCATTGTCACCCTATCTATCACCTGACATGAACACTATCGCCAGCGGCTCCTTGATGTCGTCATACCAAAGTGGGCAGAGCAGGAATTCTGGATCGAATAGTCAAAATTATGACTTTGGAATGAACAATGGTCCGGGAAGTAACGAGTATGCTGGTAACGGCCCACTGTCGCATCTAAACGACAGTGTGAATTCATTAGACCCACTAAACGCTATGGAAAAGAGTCTAAATGACCAGGTAAAAAACATAATTTTCTTTGAACATTTAGATATTAATCTACTTTTTACAAGAATTGTAATTTATACTTAATTGAACGTAGAACTTATAGAAACATACAAAATAGTAACTCATAAATGCCATGCCATACTTAAGTGAAATGTACATGATAAGGGATTGTATCCCTTAACAGTAAGGTCTACAAGAGGAAATCAAGTTAAAATAGGTTGAAGGCTTTCACGCACAAATATGGCACATAATTTGCTCAGAAATAGAGGTTCTAAACTGTAAACCTGATGAAGTAGTACTTTCTAATTCCGTACATAGTTTTAAAAATCGATTTGACAACTGGCTGCAGGCTAATAAGTTGGCACCAATGGGTGAACGGTTATTGTGATTGAATATCCAAGGGTTTCGACACTGCGTGATACTGGCATATCAGTATACAAATAAAATAAATAATTAGTTACTTATATTATATCTAGCTCTGTTGAACAAACTCAAAGAAAATGTTTGTAAGATTCTGTAACATTTAAATAATTTTTAAAAAGTACCCGTAGATCTGATATGTTTAAAACCATTGTGCATACATTTATTTCAACTTAACATAATCGTTTCATATAGAATATTAACTGCTATAGAAACGATATACTAACAGCTGTATGTTCTATCCAGATGCCTCATACACCGCATACGCCACACACACCTGGGTCGGCCCACACCCCAGGAGGTGGCGGCGCGCACACTCCCGGCTCCTCACACACGCCTGGACCTCCATCAGTCGGTCACCACTCGCTCAACGACGTTGACATTCCTAAAAATCCTGCTGACCTCAACTTCGATCCGGCAGCAGTTATTGACGGCGAAGGCACCGATAACCTTAATGTAAGACACACATAAATATATTGAACCAAAACCTGCATAAATTATAATTTATTCTGTATATTAATATGTGAAGTGAAAACCTTATACCCCTTTTTTAAACGAATTACGAGAACGGATGAACGTGAATTGGCATAGTTCAGGTTTACGCATTAATAACACATTAAATTGATTCAAATCAAATCAAATCAAAAATACTTTATTCAGTTTAGGCCCTAATAAGGCACTTATGAACGTTAAAGACTACTACCGGTTCGGAAAACAACCCAGTCATCGAGAAGAACCGGCAAGAAACTCGATCGGGTACATTTTTTTTTAACATATATTTCTAATACATTATACAACAATGCTTTTAGTGGATGCACAGAGAGGAGTCAATTCCAGACATCACTATCATTCACATACTGATCCACTCTATAATATCCTTTTGAAACTAAAACCCGTTTGACATGGCGCTTAAATTTACAGTCCGGCAAATCGGTAACATGCTTTGGGACTTTATTGTAGAACCTAACACTATTACCTAAAAAACTATTACTGGTTTTGCTAAGTCTGAAACATGGGACCACCAGTTTATTACAGTTTCTAGTATTTAGATTATGCCGGTCTTTAACTAAATTCAGTTTCTCAAAGTTTTTCCGGACATACATTAAATTATCAAGAATGTATTGGGAGGGCAGAGTTAAGATACCGAATTCCTGGAATTAAAATATACATTACTCACACTACTGCTTGAATGACGCACATGTAAATGAAAAAGACGTTTCGCCAAGTCTGTCATTGTACTCATACCTTCCTTACCCTACATGCCCTTTGAAATTAACTAGTCAAATTGTAGGTTAATTTTAACCTTACGTTAAATTATTATCTGATAAATAATTTATCCTTAGTAAATTTATGAAACCACTGAAATAATAATTATCTTCTTTCGTCTGATTGAATGTCAAAATGAATTATGGTTGGATCTCGACCACTAGGTGACCACTAGCAATCCTTAATCATTTAATAATCTTTCAGTTACTACCAGAAACAAGCGTGGACCCAATGGAACTACTGTCGTACTTAGATGCGCCCGCGCTTGGGGAACTTCTCGCTACGCCTCCATCATCATCTTCCTCAGCGGGATCGCACCCGCCACGCGCGCCCTCTTCAGACGATCTCCTTGCGCTCTTCGAGTGAATGTCATTCATAGAGTGGGCCAGCGAACTGGAGACTTGGATGTAACGACAACAGAACTTATAATTAACCGACAAAACCACATGAAGATTCATACATTAGGTAGGTGCATGTGAATGTTGACTCTGGGGTAATGATTATTGTAATTGAAAATAACTGTAAGATGTGAAAAATGTGTTAAGAAAAGTAAAATGTCCTTGAGACTGTAACATTTTACATGCGTTGATATTTACGATATCGTCTACTTGTATAGTGGAATTGGAAGTTGCAACATCACTACATTCGTTACATTCAGTCCAAAGTTTGTTGGAAAGTTGTGGCTTTGTTTAACTCTAAATTGAGCCAACAAAGCCCGATATTGTGATACTAGATTTTAGTTCCTTCTCCATTTACAGCAATGTTGAATGTTGTTGAACGTAATAAATAGATAACTACTGCCAGAATCTCCGTCACCTTGTGAAGGTGTTACCAACACGTAGATATAGCTAATACAATATTCAACATAGCTGCAGACAACGTTGATTGTTTAAACGACAATGTTGGAGAACATTTATTAGATTTATAGATAAAGTATTGGAGGCGAATGGCCATAGACACTGCGGTGTTGTGCATGTATAGTTCCTCGCACCACCGCACACACGGTGGCGCTCATGAGCTCCTGTATATTCTAAACTCTAGCATAAACTGTAAAAGAAATTTTCCTTAATTCATCTTATTCGATGTAATTTTAATCAATTAGTCTTTTGATTTGTGTCCATAATTATGAATAGTTCACCAATTGTAAATAAAGTGGAGTTATTTTATTTGTGCTAGTTGTTTTGGTTCTTGGACGGTGCCGGTCACGTTGCATTGTAAATTATAGATTATATTATAATAAGGGTGGCGATGACAGCGGCCCGCTCGGAGGCATTATGAATCTTATAGTTCCTATTGGATGCGAGAGAACTATAATGTTCAATTGCCATTTACTGTAAAATATTCCTTGAAGTTTTCGCATATTCTGCATTTTTAATACTAAGGTACGATAGGACTTGTGAGTAAAATGCTACTCGCTTATTGGGTGATATATTCTAAATGAATTGTTTGAAATCAACATATAAATGGTAACAGATAAGTTACAAAATTATATTGTAAATGTGAGTGCAAAAATGAACTCTGTTAAATTATTTTGCGTTATGTGAATTCAAGAATGATAGAAATATATTTTAATTTCTATATAAATAGTAATTAAATGTATTATTTGTAAATATGAAATAAGTTAAGAATATTATATTACTTAGTTATAAATTACATAGGACAACATGGCAGATACTTATATGACGGCCAGTTTAGTATAGTATTACTAAATTTAAAAATCCACACATGGTTTTACATGTACATATATACGAAATACATTTATTATAGCAGTGTTTTCACGATCAGAGTACAGAACTTACAGAATAAAAACTATTTCCACAATTTACTCTCTCAACATTTTAGAAATTATTCTGGTTTACAGATTATGGTAACTTGGTTATATTAGTATAACATATATAAGTTGAGAAAAAGTTGACATTTTAGATGCCTACATATAACAATTTAAAAATGACGTTTTTTTTTTACTTTTCATTTTTGACTTATTATATTTAAATTATTAACATAAACCAAATGTGATTATAAGTATAATTTCCTATTAAACTATTGTATTATACCGATTTTGGCATTCCTACTTTAACCACTACTCTTAAGATCACATAAAGTTTTTAAGACCTATTTCAGTATTACCATATTATTTTTAAATCATATTTTTATGAGTACAGGTATTACCTTTTAATAAATAATATACTTATAATTACATGTATATGAATAAATAATCTGCATTATAATTTTATACACACAAAATATAGTCTTGTAAAGAGTTACAAGTATTAATTAAAAACTTAATTTCCCCTTATAGTCTGTACTCTGATACGCTCTTCTGGTCATAGGTGGTAACACTCAAGTATATTATTAAAGTCTATGCTCATCACAATTTTGTTTAATATTATTACATTTTTAGGTTATAATTCATTTAAAACAATAACGTAGCAAACTTCAGGCAGAAAAAATATTTTAAATTAATTTTATGGTTACAAATCTATAAGACCTTATTATGATGAGCATGGAATTGAAAAAACTTATTTCACATATTTTCAAATGTTTGGTTTTATACATTGACATCTAGTGCGCTACTAAGTATTAATAAACTATTGTTATTAATTCATTTTTGATACTATTTAGTATTATAATATGCAGCGCAAATTATCAACATTCGTCTCTAAATTTCTAAATGGAATTAAGTTCCCATAAAATTTATAAGTCATTAAACCATAATTAATTTAGATGTTGTAAAAATTTCGAACATAACTTACTGTTAATAAAGTTCTTAATAAAACAGTTATAAAATATCTCTAACTTAGAGTTGTATGTAAAACTATCAGTTCTTTCACTAACTTATGTAAAAATTGGTGATTTGCGCATCTTTACTTCATGCTATGAATATGGACGCCTCTTTAGAGTTAATAAAACTATTACGGAAAACAATAAAATTAGTGTTATATGAAGCTGTGGTCAATCATTCAAACAAACTGCAAGTTGCTTCAGAATAATTGGAGACATTATTTATCATGTATAAAATTTTAAGTACGAATCAAGGTACTACTATACTTAAGCAATTGTGTGTCTTGTTGATCACAGCTTTAACATAAATTACATAATTTTAAGGGACCTTCAATTCCAATTAGTTAGCTCTATTTATTGTAGTGAATACTGTTGTTGGATGGATCAACAAAATGATTTCTGTGTGACCAAATAGTTTTTTACACATTTACTTATTTTAGGTCATTTTGAATAATAAATTTGTTTATATAAAATCGAAAATATCACAAA
Source organism: Antheraea pernyi (assembly GCA_015888305.1). Classification (NCBI taxonomy): domain Eukaryota; kingdom Metazoa; phylum Arthropoda; class Insecta; order Lepidoptera; family Saturniidae; genus Antheraea; species Antheraea pernyi. The sequence goes on from MU159176.1 coordinate 237,546, forward strand.
AAATATTTAGCATATCACAATAATAAAAAAATACTTAAAAAATCTTACATGCATGATTCATCCAAGTAAGAGTAAATGATTACACCTATATACTTTTTTTATATTGAAATTAACTGTTGTGAAGTAGATTTTGTGCTCACACAATATAATATTGCAGCATTTGGAAATAAGTGAAAGAAGATTATGCAAATAATGATTGAAGAGATCATAAAGCCAAACTATATTGTATCTTACATAACAATTTGAACATTTTAGCAATCAGGATGGTACATTGAATTCCTTTCAAAATGTATAAAATGAAAAGATAACATTTTTATGTTATTAAAAATAAAATGAATCTAAAAATTATTTGTAGTTTTCTTTTTGTGTGCCCATTTCTATATAACACATTGAAAATTTGGTTATTCCTAAAGGGCTGCTAATATAAATATAAAAAAATTCTTTTTCAAAGAAATTATGTTGGATTAAATATAACTAATTCTTATTTACAACTATAGACTTCTATTTAAATAATCAACACAGCATTCATCATCATTGATATACACTGTCATATATATATATATATGAATTTATATAGCTAAAAATGATATTAATAGTACCTAACTGTAAATGGAAAATGGACATTTTATGAAGATAAGCTGGTCCTAAATAATATTTACAAAAAAATTAATTTCTCTAAATGTAACTAGATATCAGACGAGACCCTCTTTAATTAAATTTTCAGTAGTCTAATTACATTATGAGTATGCTAACACAAAGAAAATAATTCATGCGGGTTATAGGAACTGATGGAGAAAACTGAAGTGTCTTCGCCAAAATTTTTGACAGATCACTTTTGCAGAACAAGAAATCTAGATACGCAGTAGCGTGTCAAGCCAAAGCCAGGCTTACAGAATGGGGAGCGCACGTTACCGTGTGTAATATTACACGAACCATTTGGATCCACTTTTCACCACGTCATATCTCATAAACTATTTCACATAAACATGTCAAAATCGGCTCACGTATTGAGACTTGTGAGATATATATGTGTTCCATATTTTATAACCACACATGAAACAGTTTTTTAAATATTAACGTCCAAACATCGTCATTTTTATCACTGACTGACCTATAGTCCATAATTCTAACCCAGTTCCAAATGGCCTAGAAAGTGGAAATTTGGTATCCAGATAGGTAGCTGGGTAAATAAAAAGGAAAAAAAACTAGTAATTTTTTATCATTTTATTATAACTTTTCAATTAATTGATTCTATTAGGAATACTTACTTATAACGCCTGTAGTGTAAGAATAGCAATCAAAATTGATGACAGTCGGTCTTTATGTGGATTTTAAGGTATAGATTATATAAGATTATGTATAATGAGTGGAATACCACCATTATTTTTTTAAAAATCCAAACATCAGTTTTAGTACTTATAAGTAATAATATAGTTCAAAGTAAGAGTATAATTCAAGCTTATATAAATATTATAGATCGACTTTCGTATTTATTCCGTTATGAACTGGGATTTATTATGAATAAGTAACTACTAAAAATTTTTGTACAAAAAGTAATGATATCCCATCATCATCATCATCATCTATATATTAATACGTAAAGCCTAAACTTTGTATCCCTTTTTAACGGAATTGCGCAAACGGATGAACGTGAAATTTAGCATAGTTAAAGTTTATATGGAGGAGAAGTGCAGAAAGCTATTTATTTTATATAAAATGCATTAGAAGTACATTACATTAATTAAAATATGCATTACTCACACTAATGCTACAATTTTACACAACATATACTCACATGTAAATAAAAAAGACAATTTGACATCCGTCAATAAAGAACTTCAAAAAAGGTTGCGAAAGAGGTTGCAATGCTCGACTGTATGTATTATTTTACTCTTACGTTCCAATTACCCTTTTTTATTCTACATTCAACAATGATATTAACCCTAATAAAATTCAAACTTAAAAAATCAATGAACTATCGTCGAATGTCGACCACTGGGCGCCCACTAGTAAACATAAATGTGAAATGAGAGACAAGTTCAATATTATGATATATGCCTTGGTTCTTGGCTTCAACGACAAAAGAAGTGAGATCTAAATGGGTACCAAGTTCGATGATCAGCCGTGAAATTTATTTAGAACAACATAAAATATGTTATAACAACTTAAAATACCATTTCTGCTATAAGCTGCTGCATTTCTGGTTGGGATAATATTGTAGCCTAAGGTCTGTGACTTGGCTAGGTCGAATATACGAATTCTATTAGTATAGCCTTCACAAGTTCTATAGTTAATATATAGAAAATAAATAAGTTCTTATTTTAGCCTTCCGAAAATTTGGCCTGCTACTAGAAACTAGCCATCGAAAATAGGGCTCTCCCATGATTGTTTCAGTAGGTATTATAATTCGTATGATCGAACTAGCCAAGTCAGACCTTGGGCTTCAATATTATCCCAAGTTATAAGCAGAAATTATATTTTAAGTTATTATAACATATCTTATGTTGTTCTAAATAGATTTCAGGACTGACCATTGAAATTGGTACCCATTTAGATCTCACTTATTTTGTCGTTGAAGTCAACAATCAAGGCATATATCATAATATTGAACTTGTCTCTTGTTTCGTATTTATGTTTTTGATGAGACATATAAATACGTATGACACTGTTTATATAATCATGACATCTTAGAGATAATTAAATTATACCACCTGTTAAATTTAACCTTGTATTTACATTGATCTCAAGTAGTGGAAAGTAATTTATAAATTGTCAGCTTTTATATTATCGGATGAACGTCTGAGTTCCTTATTGTGTGATGTTAGTTAATTTCTGCTATGAAATTATTAACAAGTATTATAGTGACGTGAGTTACGTTACAAATTGTTTTTTTTTTCTATAAATGTGAAAAAGTTGTCTGAATTCCGTGCGACTTTTATACTTGTATTTTCATGCATACAAAATCGAAAAGAAAAACAATATTACAGACCTCCAATGAACCGACGCATGTAATAGTAACTGATGTGTAATCAAACATAAAGAGACAAATAATATTATACATATTCAACTGAGAGCGTTATTATTTCAATCTAAAGATGTTGGTGAGTCTTAAGTTTTCGTCATGTAGTCAACATTCTTTAAAGGAAGTATCGTGTTGTTTCGAAGTATATTCAAATATGGCGCGCAGTGTTTAGCACTTTTAAACTGGCAACACTGACGCACGTATACCGAAATACCAGCTGATTGAACACTAACAGTTCGTAGTACAGAGCAGTTCTTAAGCACATTGACGAGACTTTGTGCCGATACAATAATGTCATTGTACGATGTACACGACAACAGTGCAATGTTTTACGAGGATTCCTTCTCAATTCAGGCAATACCAAAAAAGACAAATGAGTTTAGCAAAAAATTATTAAAAACCTTATTTATGTATTACTACGTGTAAACTAGAGGGGAGGGGGTTTTTTCATATACTACAGATGGTCACCAAGGGGAGATGTGAGGATAAAAAATTGTCACTACGTGAAAACTAGTGAGGGAGGGGAGGGTCTTCTCATATACTACAGATGGTCACCAAGGGGAGAGGTGAGGATAAAAAATTGTCAAATTCGGGTTACTCAATATGGCTACGTTACTTAATACGTAAGTTCTCAATATTAGTGTGATAGAATACTTGACTTCATATTAAACATAGAAATTCTTATTATTTGAATGTATAGCGAGGAAATTTTCTCATTTATTTAACACTATTGCTTATAATCATACCCAAAAAGAACTTTTAGGCACAAAATAGCTGCTCGGGAATGGTATAGCAAGACCAAAAGGGGTGCAGTAACAAAATTTGTAGTTGTGAGGATTTACTGCTGAATGATGACGTGCTTTCCACGATACTTACCGTAAGAGTCTCCCTCTCCTACGTGACCAATATTTGGGTAGCATTTTTTATCTCTAAAACTGTAATTTCAAAGCGGAAATTATTGAGAACCGTGAACAATTTACAAATTTGGAAATTTTCAAGTAACACCGTGGGAAGCATTAAGGGTTCATATGATAGATTAATACAAAACTAAAAAGGAAATCAAACAATATTCACCAAAATAAAACCATCAAGATCAATAAGTCTGATCCAATCTATTTTTTTATGTAAACGTTATTGAAGACTTTGATTCCAAATACAAAATAATTATTTAAATAATAAACGGATTAACAAATCACACTGCTGCACTGGAGTGGTATCTGTACCTATTTAATAAAAACACTGGAACTTATTTATATTATCCTGGCAACATCACATGCAAATGTCGCGCGTTATTATGTTCTGCATTGTTGTTACAAGAACTGTCAGCACACAGTTATATACGCTAAATAGCGGACAAGCTGTGATGGTCGCTTTGATACATTACAATAATGAAATAAAATATTATCAAACGCTGCTTTATTTTGCATTACGCATTGACGCGAGTTCGCCGGAGATGCTAGTTGTGCTGGCGAGCGATGTTACATGCGATGGTAGTAGTCTTTGACATTCATAAGTGCCTTATTAGGGCCTAAACTGAATAAAGTATTTTTGATTTGATTTGATTTACACATATATTTATAATCATATAAGACTAGCGGCCCGCCTCGGCTTCGCACGGATGGTAAATTGTTTTAAACATTTGGGTTAAACATATTTGGATTGGCTAAAACTGATCATAGCCTAGAAAATCACCCACGTCTTCCACGACCCTACCTAGAATCGAAAATCTTACAGAAAGAAATGTCTTCTGTTCCAGGGTAGATGATTGTACTAATCTAACAAACTAATAAAATAGAAAAAAATAGTACGTGGAGTCCCTTCGCATTCCTCCGAAGTGAAACTTCGTAATGTGGAAATGAAAATAGGAAGGGGTAGAAATTGATTTATAGTAAAATCACATTGTTTCTTTAAAATAAACTTTATTAACATTGCTTACAATTCGCAATTGATCGCATTTTTTAATTATCATTTTCGAGTGTAGAAATATCCAAATCTATAACATTTACAATGGGATTATGATAACTAAAGTAAGATACGAAATGTTTGAGTTCTATTTTTTTTATTTATGCGTTCGAGTGTCACGCACTCACTCTCGCTCTGTCTCTTTCTATTCCACTTAGCGTTAAACGTTTAACGCAACCTTGTTGGAAGTCACATTAGAAGTTTCACTTCAAAAACTACTCGGTGAATTCACCTGCTTTGGTGCGTGATAGCTTAACGGGATTTACTCTTTACTATATGTGCCAAATTAAGTCATAGTTAAGTTAAACACGCCATAAACGTATCATCGTGTGCGATATTTCTTTGGCTCCAAACGAAATCATCTAAAAAATTGTATTTACGTAAGTTTTTCAAAAAATGAGCGGATAATCTGTGATTATTTGCCAAAAGGCTTGTATTATTTCTGCTGGTTCTTCAATATTCGGAAGAATTACTTTTCCAGAGGGGCAGCACATACCATTTGCTTCATCAGTCCATTTTTTAGCATAACATTTAGTACAAATCTTTTTGATTGCCCCAATTTGGTGTTGCTCTGATGAACATAATCAATTTGTGGATTGTAAGTCAATGCCGACCTATTACTATGAGCTAAAATTCTATTGCGCGAATGTGATCTGAAAAAGGTCAAAATATTCACTTATGCGTGCATCCACTGTGTAGGGAGCCGACTGCACGCACACACCATACCCCGGCAACGACGCTAGCGGCATATTTTGTTTAACATTTTTAAACTCGTAATATCTTTTGAAAGCAATGGCCGATTATAATAATTCAAAAAGTTATCTAGAGACACACAGTCTTAAATTAAAAATAATTTATTTGGATAAGGATTAATATAAAGACATGAATAACACGCTATTTTAAGCATGGTATGGTTTTTGTTAAGATTTCTTTCAAAAATGTAGTTATATTGACATAATCACAATAGCTAGACATATGGTACCGGGAAGTTTTTTTATAGATATTAATATGTTCTTTAATATTGTCAAGCATATTTTTGTTCTATCATTCATAGTTTCCGCAGCGCATGCGAAGCAAGTCATTTTATGGCAATATTTTTCATACCTTGTATTACATTATGGAAACTTTAATAGGGATCCCTATTTTTTCCTAGTAAAAAGTATAGCCTATATACTCAGCGATAATGTAACATGCTAATGAATTATTGAAATCCGTTCAGTAGTTTTTAAGTAGCAAACATACAAAAATACAACGTTTCCTCTTTATAATATTAGTGTAGACATAAAATTCAATTTAATGTATGTTGATTATTTACGTACAATAAAGTAATTAAATAATTAGGAAAATGAGTAACACACTAACAAACTTCTGTGAGTACTTTACTTCTACAGAAGTCGTACAAAATTCCACGATCTGGCTATACTGGCAATGGCAGCAATTATAAAAAACTATGATACCTTTAATTTTATGGACTGCAATATTGCCCAAAATATTCATTGTTATTTTATTTTTTATTTTGTTAAGGTACTGATTATTTACTAAATCAGTTTTCCTTCATTAGCTTAATCAAATACAAAAAATATATGACTAATTCATGAATATGTATTATACAGTACCTAGAATTGTAAATTCTATACAAAAGGCGAAAAACCGATTGACGAAATATATTATTTTTTCATTAGATTGTAATGTTTCAACAATCAAGTAAAAGGCCGAGTGTATAATGTAATTTCTGCTTAACTGGCAACCCAAAACATTCTCACCGTCGCTCGCGTCGTGTCGCGTCGCACGCGCAACGAAGCCTTCTCACACGCACACCAACACAACTGATTCTTATGGACACGTGCTCCTAGTACAACACTCTGACAGTCGATTAGTCGACGAGTTTGAGGTAGGTATTGTGCCTCGTCTTACCGGTTGAACGACACAAAACGATCGAACGAACGCCTCGGGCCTCACACAAAACGGCCGTGTTATAATAATTCTAAGCACAAAGAATAAAATAAGTTTCGAATAAAATAAAATGGACTGTAGTGTGTGTGGGATTTCGAAATAGCCAGGTATGCGTGGACGTAATTTCTTAAGTGCATAGCGGTATCGCAGAACCAGATTTTTAGTCCTCGATGAGACGAAAGCAACTTTTCTGTTTATTTGTTAAATCTATTTGTGTGTGTCGTATTTGATATATTACCTGATACATCGGAACTTAAATACATATTATTTATAAACGGTAAGTACCTTTTAAAATTTGTATCTCATTGTTCTGTTCCAGAATTATTAATTTTATTTGTATTGTGGCGGTTCCTATAACAATCAGTATGATTTTTCAATGTTCGTATTACAATAATATTTCACAACCCCTAACATTACCTACCTAAGTATGGGTAACTTTTCTAAGTCAATACATAAGAAAGATCTTAAGGTTAAATTGACATTCTTATTGGCTATATTGGAAGGTGATCATGTAAACAACATTTGCGGATAGCGTCGCCAGAGATGCAAGTTTACGTTGGGACTTTCCGCTTTTCAGCTGTCTTGGATATTGTTTGAATCACGATTCACGAGCATCAAATTAACTCGGTTTATGTATGATAAGGTTTTAAGTAATTTAAACTTTACTACAAAGACCTATAACACACTCGCTAAGTTGCATTTTTGTGTAACTATTAAAAAGTATGTAACTGATATGAAGATCTGTAACTAGTAAGGCAATTACTACAATTACAAAACGGTTATGCAAGTGTTATCAATGCTGTGTTACTCAATACTAATGTATTGTACCTTCGAATAACGAAAAGAAACCGTTAATAATGATATCTTCTATCTATAACTTCTATACATAAGATATGGTGGTGGTAGAGCCACGCTGAAACTATTACTGGTTTCAGCATGAATGGGTCGGCTCGCCCGGGGTAGTACCACCCTCTCATAGAAAACCGACGTGAAGTAACAGTGCTTGCATTGTTGCGTTTCGTTCGGTCAGTGAGAGCGCCGGAGACCCATCTCCCCTCCCCTCTCCTCTCCTTTTCCCTCCCCTAACCCTTCCCTCCGAAAGATGGCAACGCACTTACGACTCCTCTGGGGTTGTTAGTGTGCATGGATGGTGGTGATCACTTAACAGCAGGTGACCCACCTGTTCGTTTGCCACCTATGACAAAAAAAAAAAAAAAAAACATAATAATATACTATACACTAAGAATAATGTAACATGTCTGTACTTTTTCGACTGTAGTGAAAAAAAATTTGCAGGTGTCTAGAAATAAGTAATAAAATACATACTGTATGTCTGTCTGCCTGTTTGTATGAAATCAGAATCAATCAAAATCAAAATCACTTTATTCAATTTAGGCCCTAAGAAGGCACTCATGAACGTCAAAACTACCACCGGTTCGGAAAACAACCCAGTCATCGAGAAGAACCGGCAAGAGACTCGATCTGGTTTATCTTTTTAACAAATATATATAATATTTAGAATAATAATATATTCTATATAATAGTAAATGTCGCAAACGTTTTTAATGGATGCACAGAGATGAGTCAATTCCAGACATCATATCTATAATAGCCTTTTGACACTAAAACCCGCTTGACATGGCGCTTAAATTCGCAATATGAACACGCATCACTGCTAAAGCACTCGGTTCACAATAAAACTTCAGGAGTAACTTAGTCTTTGTTTCATTAAAATCGGTCCACTCTATCACAAGTTAATTTTAACTGACAACACGACTTAAGTACGAGAGAAAAGTAGATATATTAGTAGTATCTATAAAGTAGATATAGATATAGATAGGAGATATAGATGTTTTTTACATTAGGTACCACGCGACATTGTGCCGATGCGACTCCCACAGTTCGTCAGGGGGTCTAACACTCACTCCCCCTTTGAGGGGTCTACCATCTCTGACCCCTCAGACCGCAGTCAGGGCCTCTTGAGGGGCTTACACCTGTCGGGGGAGCAGACGCAGTGCCAGCCGGCAGTCCCTGCTCCCCCACCTAAAAAGGGAAGGCACCATGGGGTAAAAAAAAAAAAAAAAAGGTACCACGCGGACGGAGTCGCGGCCGCCGCTAGTATTTTCAACCAACCAATTGATAGACAGCAACGAACTGTGTATACCTCGTTGGTTTTGAATTGTACGGTGCTTACATCAGGCAAAATGTCGTAAATTTGTGGTACGACTTTAAAAAAAAAAAAAAGTCGAGGCTGTCCTAAGACTGCGGACAGAATTGAAAACTCAAAACGATGTAATGTTCTCTTTTAATTTTTTAAATTATAGTGTGAATGACAATATTTAAATTTTAGAATTTGTCTATTGAAATTATTAACATTAGTGTGGTTTTCATATCTACTCGGAGCAATAATTATATATATTTTTACTAGCGGGGCCGGCGGACGATGTCCTGCCTTGATAATAAAAAAATCCAAAAAGTCAACCGTAGCGCCACCTACCGGGTCCAATTGAATCTAAACGGTTCTCGGATCCACTGGAACACGCACACAAAATTCATTAAAATCGGTCCAGCCGTTTAGGAGGAGTTCAATGACATACACACTTACAGAAAAAATTTATATGTAAAGACAAAGTCTTTAAATCAATCAAACCTATGATTAACTGCAAAATATCAATATTATATGCACACAGGTCCGTACACTACGCGTCACGCTTACTAGCATGTCATCACGCGAAATTATAGATGGTATTTTTGGCAGGAGGTACATCTATAATTTCGCGTGAATACCGCGAAACGCGGCTTAAGAAGTTTTCACTTCAAAAAAAGCATCCAGTTCCGATGTGGTAAAAGTGAAATCTTCAAAAAATGATAAAATATCAATGCAAACTATAATGTATTCTATTTCATTCTTTCGAATGTTAAATCCTACAGATGTATATCCTTGTCTCTTTTTAATGTCGCGTTTTCCTTTCATCGAGTATCAAATCACAACGGGGCTATCATTTTTACTTTAACATACATGCTATCTATAGGTGATCAACTTTATTCTTTGTAGTGACAAATACAAACGCAGAAGAGACGCACTAATAGTCTTATACGGTCAGACTTGCTTGTGCCGTAAGGTTTTTGTTTCGAATCTTTTTATTTTTTTGGAACTGACTACGCTATTCCTTAGTAGTCCGGTGAAGGTGTTAAGACCTTACTAGGTCAATAGCGTAGTCAGTTCCAAAAAAATAAAAAGATTCGAAACAAAAACCTTACGGCACAAGCAAGTCTGACCGTATAAGACTATTAGTGGGGGAAATCCCTTATGGATACGCCACCCTCCCGGGGGAGAGGGTGGGTTATGTCCGACTCGCACGGACTAAAACCCCACGGTGTACGTCTTCCGCTATAGTTGGGGCGGCACAAGATCTCTATAGACTTCATCGTGCCGCCTCAGCGGTTGGCCCAGCAGCAAAAGTGCCGCCACCGGACCCCGTCTTGTTAGGAGACAGCCGTGTACACACCGGCCATCTCCTCCGTCCGCCGGACCTGTGCAATGGGAAAGTAGGCCCCCCGACCCATCTTCCCTGGTCCGGTAACAGTGGGAGGAGGTGGTCAAACTGACGCCTCCTCCTGCCCGTCCCCCGTTGGCGGAGACGGCCACTTTGAGGGTCTTGCTGACGGACCCTCTCCGCCGCCTCCTTCTGCGAGAGGACTTCCTCGCAGAAGGAGGCCATTGCATTCCAGTTATCCTCACTACAGAGCATGGCTGCAACCACGCTCGGTAGTGAGAGATCTTGCCCTACCGCCGCCAGGGGGGTACCGACACTCACAGTGTAGGAGAATCCCCTCCTGAGCGTACCCGCTCAGGCTGCCCTTCGTATTCTGGGGTGGGCAAAATTCCGCTCGTCATATCGGCCAGGGAAAACAAAACGGAAAAATTGTCGGCACCCCCTTCCATGCTACGTGTGGACTTCTGTAACATAAGGGGAATACACTCTAACCTTAATTCCGTCCACCATCACCTTGAGACGGAAAAGCCGGCCTTGATGTTCCTAACTGAGACGCAGATATCTTCCCCGTCAGACATTGCATATCTGCGGTATCCTGGCTACAGCATTGAGCAGGCCTTCATGCCTCGAGCCGGGGTCTGCGCATTTATCCGGGAGGATATTTGCGTCCGTCGTCTGGCCAATCTTGAAGGTCAAGATCTGTCACTACTCATTCTCCGTGTGGATTGCGCAGACCACCCGCGCATCTATGCTTGCGTATACAGGTCGCATAGTGGTGACTTAGAGACCAACCGCCTTATGGAGCACATGCAAATGGCGATCGACTCAGTCCTCCATCAGATCCCCTCCGCGGAAGTCGTGGTTCTTGGCGACTTCAACGCCCATCATGTTGAATGGCTTGGTTCACGTACTACCGATTACGCGGGGCGATTTGTTTTTGATTTTTCCCTAGCATATTCCCTCACACAAATGGTCGCCTCACCTACGCGAGTACCGGATGTGGAGAATCATATGCCTTCACTGTTGGACCTTCTGCTGACGTCTCATCCGGACAGTTACCAGATAAACGTCGAGTCCCCTCTGGGCTCGTCGGATCACTGCCTGATCCGGACATCTGTGCCTCTTACACGTCCATTTCGTCCACGGTCTGAGGACAGACGCCAAGTCTGGCACTACAGATCAGCAGACTGGGATGGGTTGCGTACTTTCTTCGCTTCGTACCCATGGAAGCAGGTTTGCTTCTCGCTAGATGATCCAGATGCCATCGCAAATAGTATAACCGACATCCTACTCCAAGGAATGGGCCTGTTTATTCCGAGCTCCATGATACCCATCGGAGGCAAATCTCAACCTTGGTTCGGTCGCACGTGTAAAATGGCCTGCCGTCGAAAGCAGAAATGCTACCGAGCCTGGGTAAATGCAGTGGCATCACAAGATGTAAACATCAGCGCATTTAAAAAGGAGTACAACTTTGCTTCCAGGTCTTACAAAAGTGCAATCGCCTTGGCTAAGTCCACCTTCATTGACAGAATTGGTGAGAAATTGATTCGTCTCCCATCGGGAACACGGACGTTTTGGTCTCTAGCCAAAGCTGTCCTTGGAAATTTCTGTCGACCATCCTTTCCATCATTGCGGAGGGAAGACGAGTCGTTGGCCCATGACGCTAAAGACAAGGCCGATCTTCTTAGTTGCCTTTTTGCGTCCAACTCGACTCTCGATTGCAAAGGGAAGCTACCACCTTCATTACCACGTTGCGAAAGCTCGATGCCTAATATTCGGTTTTCGCAAAGAGCTGTACGCAATGCACTCTTCTCTTTGGATATCTCAAAGTCGAGTGGGCCAGATCGAATCCCCGCAATTGTGCTTAGGACATGTGCACCGGAACTAGCTCCGGTTCTTTCACATCTTTTTCGGCGCTCATATTCTGCAGGCCTTGTCCCTAATATCTGGAAGAGCGCTTTAGTGCACCCGATTCATAAAAAAGGCGACCGCTCGGATCCATCCAATTATCGGCCTATTGCCATTACCTCCCTACTCTGTAAAATAATGGAATCCTGCATCAACCGCCAGCTCCTGAAGTATCTAGAAGATAACCAGCTCATTAATGATCGCCAATACGGTTTCCGTCAAGGCCGCTCAGCTGGTGATCTTCTAGCCTTTCTGACTCACAGATGGGCGGAAGCAGTTGAAAATAAGGGGGAGGCCCTAGCCGTTAGTTTGGATGTTGCTAAGGCCTTCGATCGAGTGTGGCACAATGCGCTCCTCACGAAGCTGATTTCGTATGGACTCCCCGAGAAACTATGCAATTGGGTGTCTAGTTTTCTCACGGATCGGAGCATAAAAGTCGTCGTTGACGGAGCATGCTCGGATCTTAGGTCTGTGAGTGCTGGTGTCCCGCAAGGCTGTGTTCTATCTCCCACCCTATTTCTCCTGCATATCAATGATTTGTTGCAAATCAGTAACATTCATTGCTATGCAGATGACAGTACTGTGGATTCTTTTTATACCAGTCGTGCAGGTGTTTCTCGAGAACGCGTTTATGAGAGCCGTAATAGACTTGTATATGAGATAGAGACGTCTCTCGAGTGTGTCTCAGATTGGGGAAAACAAAATCTGGTCGAGTTCAACCCCACTAAAACGCAAGTCTGTATCTTCACCGCAAAAAAGACCCTCTTTGACGCAGTTCCTATCTTTCAGGGAGTCCCCTTAGTCGCCAAGCCTAAAATCAGTATCCTGGGTGTCGATATATCAAGCAACGTTCAGTTTGGTGGTCATTTGGAAGGCAGAGCAAAACTGGCCTCAAAAAAATTAGGTGTTCTTAACAGAGCAGGACGGTATTTCACACCGGATCACCGCCTTCAGCTTTATAAGGCGCAAGTCCGTCCACACATGGAATATTGTTCCCACCTCTGGGCCGGAGCACCTCAATGTCACCTACTTCCTTTTGACCGAATCCAACGTCGAGCGGCTCGAATCATCGGCAACCAGGTGCTCTCCTTAAGGCTAGACACTCTGGCGCTTCGTAGGGACGTTGCGTCGCTTTGCGTCCTCTATAAGATCTACCACGGAGAATGCTCTGAAGAACTGTTTGGATTGATACCTGCTGCTGAGTTCCGTTACAGAACGACTCGTCAGGGACTGAAATTCCATCAATGTCATCTCGATGGTTGGAAGTCGTGCACTGTGCGCTTCTCACGTGCGTTTTTTCCGCGTACGACAGTTCTCTGGAATGAACTCCCAGCGGCAGCGTTTCCAGAACAATACAATCTGCCTTTTTTCAAAAAACGAGCCTATTCCTTTCTCAAAGGCCGGCAACGCATCTGTGATTCTTCTCGTGTCGCAGGTGTCCATGGACGGTGGTGATCACTTACCATAAGGTAACCCGCATGTTCGTTTGCTGCCAATAGTATAAAAAAAAAAAAAACAAAGTTATCCATAAGATAAACTGTCAAATGGATCGTTGAGTTTTACTGATATTTATCGAAACTGACGCCTCCTCCTGCCCGTCCCCCGTTGGCGGAGACGGCCACTTTGAGGGTCTTGCTGACGGACCCTCTCCGCCGCCTCCTTCTGCGAGAGGACTTCCTCGCAGAAGGAGGCCATTGCATTCCAGTTATCCTCACTACAGAGCATGGCTGCAACCACGCTCGGTAGTGAGAGATCTTGCCCTACCGCCGCCAGGGGGGTACCGACACTCACAGTGTAGGAGAATCCCCTCCTGAGCGTACCCGCTCAGGCTGCCCTTCGTATTCTGGGGTGGGCAAAATTCCGCTCGTCGCTCCTACCTATAGAGGGACACAGACCGAGTACACACCGGCTGCCCCCCCTCGTCCGCCGGACCTGTGCAATGAGGAGATGGGCCCCCCGGCCCATCCCCTCAGGTCCGGCTACGGTGGCAGGAGGAGCTGGGCGAAGCGCCTTCTCCTCCTGCCTGTCCTCCTTTGGCGGAGACGGCCGCTTTGAGGGTCTGCCTCGCGGGCCCTCTCCGCCTCCTCCTTCTGCGAGATGACCTCCTCGCAGAAGGAGGCCATCGCTCGCCAAGCCTGTTCGCTGCCGAGCATGGCCGAAACCACGCTCGGCAGCGATAAGTCCGTTCCCACGGCCACCGCCAGAATGTGTGTTTGCGCTGTGGTTACGCGGGCGTGGGCGTGAACACGCTCTGTTTGGAAAGACAGGCTGGTACTGATCGTTCACTGGCGATATTTCATCGGGAGGGTCGGTAAAAATATGTCGCGGACGTCTTTTATAATGCGCAGCGTTCGGTACGGGTTCGTATTTTGCGGCGGAAACCAATAACGGACTGGGATGATGTTTCCAATCTCTCTATACATAATTGGATGTTTTTATTAAGCGTCTTAGTTCATAGATTACCATACAAAACTAGGAATATATAGCATAGTTTTTGTTAATCTTCACAGATGATCTAATTACACTTTACGAGCTAATTAAATACTCGTCGATCGCCATAGCATATTATAACAAGTGAAAAGGTATCACTGATATCCAAAGTTCGTAACAAGTTCGGCTGTTTGAAACAATATGGAAATCAAACAATACATTCCAAGTTCACGCGTATGACTAAACACTTGTCTACATACTTCCAACCATTTCCATCCGTTTAGGATAACTATTGTAATGGTTAAATAATAATGATTTAACATTTTTAATAATAATATCGATGAAATGTTAATAATTAACGAAATTATAATCAGGACGTTATAAGCATAGTTATAATCTTGTCTGTGTAATATAAATTACATAAATAATATGTACAAACTTATTGGTAATAACTTGATAATATCAGTACATATTATAAAGTAAAATCCTCTGCCACGTCTGTTTTTTTTTAATTTTAGAATTTGGGAGGGAGGCATGTCCAATCATGGGAGGCATGTCCAATCATGGGAGGCAAACGAACAGGCATGTCACTTAATGTTAAGTGATCACCACCGTCCATAGACACTCGCGACACTAGGAGAGTCACAAGTGCGTGGCCAACCTGTATTTGGGGGGAAAGGGAAGCACAACAACAACGCAACAATGCAAACACTTTTACTTTACGTCGGTTTTCTATGAGAGGGTTGTAATACCCCGGGCGAGCTGATCCATTCATGCTGAAACCAGTAGTAGCTTCAGCGTGGCGCTACCCACCTACATCTGTCTGTCTGTTCGCGATAAACTAAAAAACTACTGAACGGAATTTTCATCAATAGATAAAGTGATTCATGAGAAAGGTTTAGGTATATAATTTTCAAGGTGTTTTTTTTATTATCAGGGCGGGATAATGGCCGCCGGGTTCGCTAGCTAGTAATATTTCTTATATTGTATGCAAATCCAATACAACTAAGCAATACTCACCGAATTATGTTAAACATTCGATAAAATCACCTGCCTTTCTGGTAGGTAGTTCCAGAAGTATTGGTGAGTCAATGTTAACGTGTTCAGACAATGCGTCGATCACCGTTAGTTGAAAGCCTACATGATCCTAAGCTTTCGGTGAGGGATACCATCATGAATCATAGTATATCATGGTTAGATATTTTTTGATGCGCGTATAGTACTGCTACCATCGTCAATTTGAAAATTTGTAGCCAAATCCGTGCAAGTATGTTCTGTGAGTGACTTGTGAGTCAGTTGTGCGACATCGTGACTTAATATTAGGTGAAATTGTAGTCTAACAACGCATTAGAATTATTTATGCCCGGTTTCCGAGGTACTTTAATTGTAGTTTATCTGTTCAATAGCGTTATCGATTCGATAACTTGTCAGATTGCGTTTCTGACCCTACAATCATACGATAAATGTCAGTAAATCGCAACGGCCCAATTGTCAGTTTATCTTATGTATAACTTTGTTGTTGTATGGATAACTATTGGTAGTTTAACCGAGTATCTCAGAAACCGGGCATAATTTTTTAGCATGTAAACGACAAAAATTAGCATGAATATACAACGTAATTGTACATCTACTACTAAGTAAGGGTGTGAACACACAATTTTTGGTATGTTTATTTTTAAAGAATAAGCCTCCTTGATATTCAGTTTTTACTGGAATAGTTTTTGGAAATGAATAAATATAATATAGAATATGAAACGTAACTATTTATACAAAAATATCCTGTTTTTTTTTCTCTTCAAAAAACGGAATAGAACTTTTTTTTAAACATTGAATAAACTATATTTTATTGATATATTGGCCAAGCTAGTCTGTCATTTTAAGTTCACATTCTCAAGTACCATCTCCTGTAAACTTAAAATTAGCAGTACTTCTATACAACATTAATTCTTTTGCTGTATTCAGGATTGTATTTTATTAACTCTGATCAGTATTAAGTCATCTTGTAAGCACTCAGAGTATCAACTAAAAGGCACACCGCATTAAGGAGTGTACAGATATTATGAGAGTAAATGTGAAACTTGTAATTTAAAATGAATAATATATAGATTATGATTTATTATTATTTGAACCTAATTTTGTGTAATTATACAACTGACTCCGGTTAATGTTGATTTAATTTTAAAATTAAAAAAAAAAACAAAATCGTAAACATACATTTTCTTAAAGTGTTACCGTTATTAGGTGTTAAATGTTAAAGGGAATTCCTATACTTAGTTTAACTAATTTTTAAACTATGTCATGCACAAGTTGCCATCAATTAACAAGTCGCTGTGAAGTGATATTACTCAGATATTTGCATATCCTCAACATCGACTCATGTCTGTAAATGTCTCATAAGTGCCTGTTATTGGCTATCTATGGTATATCAATATTCCTATTGATTAAATGTACAGATGATACTGGTATTCAATATAAAAATGAAGAGTTTTCGAGACAAGTTAAAATATGTTTTGTACCGGCTACATTAGTTATGCTAAAATATGATAAAATAAAAACTAGATTATACCAGTTTAGTCTGACTATAAAATAAACAAGTTCAGGCCAAATCAATTTTCAACAAATAATGTTATATTCATCATTTGAATATATATATATATATAAATTTCTTCTGTACGTGTGTATGTCACAGAACTCCTCCTAAATGGCTGGACCGATTTTGATGAAGTGTTGTGTACGTGTTCCAGTGGATCCGAGAATGGTTTAGATTGACTGGAATGAGGAAACTAGAATGGACACGGTAGGTGGCGATGCGATTGACTTTTAGGATTTTTTTTATTATCATGGTAGGACAACATCCGCCGGGCCCGCAATTTATTAATATAAGACTTAATAACTTAAACACGGTGGTTTAGATTGGGTTAAATTCTATAGAGGCAGAACAAATAACCTTGCGGAATAATTTGAAATCAGGAATAATAACCTCGATCAAAATTCAACCGGCCAAACATAAAACCCCCTTCTTTTTTGAACTCGGTTACAAATGAACCGAGGTAGTTTTAAGCGGGATTTTGGTCTGTCATGTAGTGGATTTTATATTTTATTCATGATCTTGTGTTACTTGACTCTGTATTGTGTAAAATTGGTGGTGTTTTATGTAATGTTGTTTGTTTATTGTGCATAAGTGAAGTGAATGGAAAATAATACCACGGACCATGAATTCTGAGATGCCTCAAAAACTCCATGGGAAGTCCTAACAAGATGGCCACGATCTTGTTAGTTCATTGAAATTATATCAAGAAACATGTAATATCGATACTCACTTGACGGTGGCAGTAATAGTTTACTAGAAGACTGGTTGCCAAAAATGGAATGGAAGAAGAACTTGTAATACTATACTACTCGACAATGGCAGTAATAATCTAAAAGATTGGCTGCCAAAAATAAAGTAAAAAAAATGAACCAAATTTATTGTAGTACTTTACAGGTTTTAACGTTTCACCACAGTCTCACCTGATCTTAAATGACTGTGTGATCTAACATAGTAAACACGCTAAAATTAAAGGAAGGAATTGTCAAGTGTAGATGTCGGAACACATTTAGGGTTGGTTGGCGACAGACTTTAAATTTGAGGATGGTAGTTAGCCGGGAGGGCTTAAAACCCTTCATAGAAAACTCTGAATCATTGGGAGGAGAAGATTCGAACCTACGTCGTTGAAGGCATGTCCGAGCATGCTAATTATTAAACCATCTTCACTTCACTGTGAAGAATGCAAAATGTAATTCTGGATTCTCCTGTAGAAACCGCACAGAAGCAGTTCATAAGGTTTCTTATGAGAAAGTCTTACTTGCCTAAGGTGTCTTTAAACACCGACGGAATCACATTATAGGATTTTCTTACATGAATAGAATGACGACAAAGCTCAACATAACCAAGTGATGTATATGAATGAGTTAATACAAAATCATCATGTCTCTTAAAAAAAATGCTCATAAAAACAAGTCCAATCTAGATACATTTTAGCTTAACCAAATAATGCAAGACAAAACTAGTTTAATCTAAGACCAGGATTTTCCGCTAATATACATATATAGAATAAACTATAAAACTATCTTAGAATCGAAGTGTCATTCTAGTTTTTATTGCACAAATGTAACTATAAATTATGTTAGTAAATGTTGAACCGTATCTGTTGTTTTATAGTCTCATTAAAATCCGTTCAGTATTTTTTTTACGTTACAAATCCTTACAGACTGTTGTTTTAATAATACTAACTAGAATATATATGAGTATATATAGAATCCTTTCTATCGATTCCTTAATTTCTAATATTCCTTTTCTATCAATGACAAATATTTTGGACATGAATTATGATTGAAAGTTTGATTGAACTTTAATGCTTTAGAATCTTTACATTTCGTCACAAAGTTTTTAAATGGTCCTCCTTAGTTATACAATGTCACACTTTATACCCATAGAGTAACAAACCCGCGCGTTGTAAGTGTAAACGGTTTCATAATTCTATGCTTTAAACCCTTCCTTCCCTTAATGTGTAACCTAATTTATAGATAGATTCTAAGTAGTATGTTCTATCGCCTTTTTACTTTACTTTCTTCTTGGCGTTAATCAAAAGACACTATTTGCAAAACATTGTTAAAAATTCTTTACCAAATGTATTTATAATCTTTGGTAATGCAAAGGTTTTGTAGCATTGAAAATGTTTTGTCTACCATACTTAGATTATTTTAGACGACATTCCAATTGTTAACATTATACGTGTGAGTAATTGATATTAAAAGGTTCATATAAACTTCACCCATTATCACTTTGATACAAATACTTGTGTATTTCGTAACGCATAATGTGGTTATGTAGCGAATTCCCAGGTGTCCGTGAGAACAATACTGTTAAAGTCTGCAGAGGAGTATTCCAATATAGTTACAACAAAAGTTTGCCTTTTATATAGTGCCCTGAGGCGCACTGAGGTATTACGAAATGCCATTTAAAACAGTGACCATTTAAAATCGTACAAATCGTGATTATAGCGCGTTGCGTTTTCTGCTAAGCGTTTCGAAAGCTATGATGCTCCAACCCATCTGTGATAGGCCACTAGCAGGTTTTACGCAATGATTTAACACTACCACTTATTGCAACTCGTTGTAATAGTTAAAATAGTCATGTATTTCTTTATTACATATTATTTCTTACATTTATGATTATATAACGATGTTACAGGTTATATTGTATTTTAAAATATGTATATTACACATGTTTTGCGATATAACAATTATATTATAACTAGCATCTGCCCGCGAGTCCGTACGTGTTTTAAGCGTTTTGATGTGAATCATCTATAGGTGAGGGTAAACCTGATTGTTAGCGTGGCGAGACGTGGCGACGCAATAGACTGTGCACAATCTCTCTTGGCGCACTGAGTGCACATACTTATAGTGTATATAGTGTTGTTTACTACGTTACATATGTGTTTCACATCTGTCAGGCGTCCCGTGACGGCCCAATTTTTTAAGTATTATTTTAATGTTTTAAATTATAAGTCTAACAAAGTAATACTCATAAAATTTGTAGGCTGTTAATTTTCCAACGACATACTTTTTATGTAGGAAATGTTATGAAAATGCTTTGAGAATAAGAATATTTGATGACTATTTAGACGTATCCTATACTGTCAGGTGCAAAGTGACATATGCTTCGCGTGTACAGAACGTCATGAAAATCGGTCAAGATTAAATAAAATATTTTAGTAAATTAAAATTTTTACAATTTCTTACAGTATTGGTAATAGTTTTTATAACCAAGCATTTTCAGAATGATTCTATTTTTCTCCTGACAATTTTTTTAATAAAATCGAAATGAGATACTTTTTAATTTTTACTAATTATTTTGACTTGCAATGTCTAAGAGTATATATTGATAATTGTTATGTGATATCAATTTTTTTTTAAGTTTTTGGTTTTTTTTTTACATTTTCCAAAAGGTTTTTGACATTTCTAGTACTCTATCGATTGAGGAATTATTCAAGCTTTATGTGTGCAATTTTATATAAATATGAGTACTGTCGATGTTGAGTTATATACGTACAAATGTAGTCATACACAACCTCATATTAACGTGACAAAAGACATCTATCACAAAATTTTGAAAAAAATAATTGAATGGACAGACAAAGCTATCGATTTACTAATATTCGTATAATTTAAGGGTTTGCTCCTGTACTATAAATACCTGTTTAAGGACCACAGTAACCTTGTGATGTGGTCAGCTTTAAATACAACCAAGTTGCGTGGTTGTTCATAAGAATATCAATAATTGAGGACTTCAATTGAAATAAGTTACAAATGAATAATGTTATACAAAATACCTAGATTCAGATACAACAGTCACGTTCTTCGGGCTCCGATATGGAGCAAGACCCTCCTGCGGAGCAAGACCCTCCTGCGGACGATGGCTTCACCACCGTCACGCACCGCAAACCGCGCAGTAAGCGCCTAAACTCCTCGTCCGATCCGGAAGGCACGTTGCCTTCCAAATAGATTGTTAACGTCGATGGCGCGAAAGTGCCGAAGACGACGCCAGCGCCCTCTAGACCCGCTTCGCCTCGAGCTGCGGGTTCCGCAGTTTCGGGCAAAAAGCCCCGCCCACCACCCCCCGTTACGATCCAAGACAAAGCGTCTTGGGTCGAGATCTCTAGCTTGCTGGAAACGGCAAGCATCCCTTACACCTCCGCTGTGAATACCGCTGTAGGTATTCAGGTGAAGGTAGCTACTTCCACCGCCCATCGTAACCTCACTCGTTTCCTTCGGGACAACCAGTGGGGTTATTTCACGCACTCTCTCGAAGAGGAGCGTAAACTACGGGTAGTCATCTGTAGGGTTCCTTCAGAACTTCCGACCTGCGACATTTCCGACAACCTCAAAGAGCAGAAGATTCCTGTTCGCGAGGTTCATCGCATGCGCTCTCCGCGCACCAGGGCCCCATACGACATGGTTCTCGTCGTTCTAGATCGCACCCATCAAGGGAAAGCGATATTCAATCTCACGACCCTCTGCGGCCTCTCCGGCGTTATCGTCGAGCCGCCACGCAAAACGTCTGTGCCCTCGCAGTGTCACAACTGCCAGGTGTACGGACACTCCGCACGAAACTGTCTCCTGAAGTCCAGGTGCGTTAAGTGCCTAAGTCCACCAAGGAGTGTTCTCGTACTAAAGACTCCCCCGATCCCCCGAGCTGTGTTCTGTGCCGCGGCGTGGGTCATACCGCGAATTATCGCGGATGTCCCCGCGCCCCGCGCACAAAGCGCCCTCGCTACCCCAGGCAGGCGTCGCCGTCTAAGACGGCCCCCGCCCCCGCCCTCAGGCCCCGTGGGCTCTTAAGCCCGCGTCCCAGCCCATTCCCAGACCTCCGGCGGCTAATCCTTCACAGGATCACCCCGCATATTCCTTCTCCCTATCGAGTATTGACTACACAGCTCAACTACTCATCTTTCACGAGATCTCGGAGATCTCGGCGTACGAAGAGACCGCCCGAAATCCTCTACTAGGTGCCGTTACGGCAATCCATAGGTTTCCAGCCATCGCGGCTACATTACAACGGCTCGCGCGCGCCGCTATTCAAAAAAAATAAGTCATATGAGATAGAGTAAATCGCGTATTTACGTCTATCTTCTCCTAAAAACGACCGTTCAATAATAATAATTTTTGTTATGTCTATTTTTAGATTTCGGCGCCGTCGCCGTTAAGTAAATTTAAATTCGATCTTATTAAATGCGTGTTGCGCCCGCGCTTTTGTAATCGATCCTTTTTAGCTCCCGCACACATCGCGGGTCTCAGTAATATCTCGAGCCTAGGTCGCCCTCGCGCGGAGCCCTCGAGATATTATTATCGCGATATAGTGACTCACCTACATCACTTGAACACACATATGAGATCATCTCTCTCACACACGTGCACATACATACACATGGTGGGAGGGTTTTGTTTTTTTCCCTTAACGAACTGAATCGAATAGTTTTAGTTCGTTTCATTCCGATATACACGTATTCATTTGTGAATCATGCAATTTCGATTGTATGGTTCACAAATGTATATATGTATGAATAGCTTAGAATAGTTAGCTAGGTCAGACGCGACTTTTTCCAGTTAACAGCCCAAGCCGAGGTGCGCGTGCGCCCTTGTGTATGTTACCTAAAAAACCAAATCGGCTGAGTGCCTTAAGCGCTCGCCTTAGTAGTCCGGTGAAGCTGTGAAGACCCTGCAGGGACAATAGCGTAGTCAGTTCGAGGAAAAAAAAAAAGTAACGTTCTTCACGCAAAAATTCGTTCTCTTAGTAGTCCGGTGAAGCTGTGAAGACCCTGCAGGGACAATAGCGTAGTCAGTTCGAGGAAAAAAAAAAAGTCACGTTCTTCACGCAAAAATTCGTTCTATGCCGTGATTAAACCATCAATATCTTGGCTGTAAATAAATAGCATAAGCTTTTTTTTTATATCATAGGAGGCAAACGAACAGGTGGGTCGGGTCACCTGATGTTAAGCGATCACCGCCGTCCATAGACACTTACAACACCAGGGGAGTCGCAAGTGCGTTGCCAGCCTATGTTGGGGTGGGAGGAGAAAGGGTTAGGGGAGGGGATAGGGGAAGGGAAGGGAACGTGGGTCTCAGGCGCTCTCACTGACCGAACGAAACGCAACAAAGCAACCACTGTTACTTCACGTCGGTTTTCTGTGAGAGAGTGGTAGTACCCCGGGCGAGCCGATCCATTCAAGCTGAAACCAGTAATAACTTCAGCGTGGCTCTACCACTACTACGATTCTTCTACGACTATTCCACGAGGCTTGACATTTATTAGTCTAAAACATACCTTTAAAATCGTGTTTTTTATTCTTATAATTTAGAATAGCGTATGTACAAAGTAATATTGAACTTGCAAGGTCTCTTAATTTTAATCTTAGTTATTCTATGAAACAAAGCTTTAGAATAAACGAAACACAAATCTATTATTTGAAAAGCAGTGTAAATCAATGTGTCTTGCTATGCTGGTTTAACGAGCCACAGTGAATCATGGCCTACAAAATAAGAGATCGGCAATCAGTTCAAGTGAAGACGGCTGTCCTCTAGTTTGTGATTTGATGCTAACGTCTATTCCCATCAGTCTTTCGCACGCGTTATAAACATAGTTCACTCATTTTACGTTTTCATCTTCTGATATTTTCTGTTATCATCTCGTAATCTTATATATCTCCTATATGCAAAGTAATTATTTTGTAGCGCAACTTTATATATCTAGATACATTTTAAGTACATTAGTATTACAGTAATAGACCAAGATCCCAGAGTTGCTAGACCTATCTTATCTTTAAATGAATGAAACCTTATGTTTTGAGTAGTTTTTTTATGTACTTATAACGGTTTCGCACTCACAGAGTTCGAGACTGGACGCGATGTATAGATATCAGGAGTCAAAGGTGACTAAAAATAGGAGCTACTTTACATATTTAAGGCAGGAACCAGTGTCGCCAGGAGCACAACTTCTGCCAGACGCTTTAAAGCAGAAAAAAAATGAACGAACTTAGCATATTTTTAAATGCTTGATTTTTTAATATATTATTCAGACAACAACAACAGAAAAAAATACCATTGAAAAATAAGATTGGTCTGGCAGCTCTGGGTTCTTGGTCTATAAGGACGGCTTGCATCGTTACACTCTTATGACGTCACAGTAGTATATTACAACCATGCGAAGCCGGGGCGGGTCACAATTTATATTTATGAAGATCAATATTCTTTGAATATTGATTCAATCAGGTTGGTGGTAGATCGAATAGAGCTCTCTGAGAATGGTGGCGATGTAGGACCTCGACATTCAAAATCAATTACTCCGTATTGCAAATGATTCATAGGAAACCGTTTACCCAAATAAAAATCAATGACGCATGATTATCGCTTTAATCAAGCTTTAAAAGAACATGTTAATTTGAGTTAAATCTACAAATGTTTAAGACCAGTTTAAAACGAAAAAAAAAACGTCCTGTTTCTGCACATAATAGCTGTAACGAACCAGTTTTCTGCTAATTATTATTTATTTATAACATTCCTTGTTTCTCAAAATCTATATAGGTATACATATACAGGCGTAAAAAAAAAGAGTTCAGTAACCTTCTGTTTTCTTCGTAAAGTGTATTGATTTCTCTTATTTCGAAATCTATGATGTTGAGATATAATAGTTTGGTACCTTTTTTTTATTGTAGCTCGGCAAAATGACTGTACTGTGCCTGATGGTAAGCAAAGTACAATCCAAAAACAATGGCGACCACCGAAAAACATATAATCCATCGCCGGTCGCCGCTGTCATGCTGGCCTGCGTAAGTATCTCTTCACGTTGCGCTTGAAGGACCCCATGTCATAGGAAGGAGGAAACACACTGGCCGTGAGATTGTTCCTCAGCTTCACAATAAGGCAAAGATATGACCTATTGATATTTGGGCGCTGTGGCAACAACTATATATTATAACAGCTTTTATAAAAGAGTCTACCTATGTAATACTGCATATAGATGTTTTTAATTTGGTTTTTTTACGTACCAGCTACCATCCTCTACGAATAAGTCATTATACATACATTAATTTACGATTTATTCATTTGCATCTTCTTTAGTCATAATTTTTACACAGAACGACTGTTTGACCATAGACGAATATGCGTTTGCCATTACGTTTGAACGCAAACAATCAATGATTGATTTAATGTTATGTATTTGTTATACATACATTATCTTTTTCTGCATCCCTTTCTCATAATATTGGGTAAGAAAAGTTTCTACTTTGAGTTTTAACTGTGCCAACCACACATTCTCGTGTTCGCAATGTTCATAAAAAGGGGTACAATTATTTTCTTACGTATGTAATTTTGCAGAAATCCATACCAATACTTGTCTTTTTTTGTTTCTTAACGTGGGGAAATCCATTATGGATACGCCACCCTCCCGTGGGAGAGAGTGGATTATGTCCGGATGGCACGGACTGTCTGTCTATCTATCTATACTAATATCGTAAAGAGGTAAAGTTTGTGAGTTTGTGACGTTGTGAGGTTGTAGGGGGTAATCTCAGGAACGACTGGTTCGATTGGAAAAATTCTTTCAGTGTTATATAGATCATTTATCGGGGAAGCTTACAGGCTCATATATCATCTCGCTAAGATCCATAGGAGCGGAGCACCAGTGAAGAATGTTTCAAAATCGGGGTTTTTTTTCCTCTTGAGAGCTTCCGCTGCGTGTTAACGTCAACTCAAAGTAACTATTCCACGCAGACGAAGTCGCGGGCAGAGGCTAGTTTGTTATAATTTCATGATTATGATCGTAATTAAATTTAGTATTAAAACGATCTGGGATCTAGAGAAGGGCAGTCTACTTCTCATATAGAATATTTAGAAAATATTGTTAGATTTCCTATACAAGAAACGATTGCGGAAATACAAGTATCTATAATCTCTTATTCAAGTTGTTCGAATTGGATATTTGCAAAGCTTGTTTCGAGTTTATTTGACATTTAATTCACAAATGCCAGTAACTTAAAATAATAATGAAGAAATTAGTCTAGAGTTATTGCATAGGAGCTATGCTTTTGTAATATTGATATTGAAGTCTTCAGTCCCTCGAGTGTTGACTACCTGGATGTGTGTTTTGTGGCTAATACAATATATAACTGAAGTAAAGTAGAATACCGTCATAAAATATCTCATATATTTTTATGTATTCTTCTAAACTGTTCTGGTTCTATTTCTGTACAACAAAAGTGATGACTTATTAATAAAGAATTGGTGAGCGCAGGATAAGTGTGATTCTCTGTGTTATAAATTATAATAAAGACTACAATGCGATCAACGTATTACTAATCACTTCGATTAATAAGAATAATAAAGCCGTTCTAGTTTAAACATTGCCTTTATTGTATGTATAATAAAATAAAATAGTATTAATTATAAACTAGCTACCGCTCGCAACTTCGTTCGCGTGGTATAGTTGTTTGGGCTAACGCTAAATTTAACTTGCGATTTCGTTTACGTAGATGGTGAAGAAGGACATATTTTGAAATCATACGAACGTTAACCCCTATCTTGAAACATTCCTCATTGGTGATCCGTTCCTAATGGTCTTGGCGTGATGCTATATAACATATAACCTTCCTCAAAAAATTACTATCTAACACTGAAATAATTTTATAAATCGGTCTTGTAGTTCCTGTGATTAGAGTTGTTCAAGCAAGCAAACTCTTCAGTTTTACAATATTAAGTATAGATAGTATACTCGTAGATATAGATATTATGGATTAGGTGGTATAGTTTCAAACGTTCTTAATTGGTCTTAGCGCGATGATATATATTCCTCGATAAATTAGCTATCTAAAACTGAAATAATTTTCCAAATAGGACCAATAGTACCTGAGATTAGTGCGTTCAACCAAACGAACCCCTCAGCTTTACAATATTAGTATAGATATCGTTGCATATACAAGTAACAGATGGAATATCCTTCTTTAGTTATGTATTTTGTTATAGAAAAGCAAGTAGCGCAATCCCATAGTAGTAATCGCACCCATTACGTATGCAGCGCAGCGCTAACATACTGCTGTCTCAGGACATTGCACTCCGTTGGGTACTTCACCACGCCGCGCACCTCGCTTCTGTCTTCTATAACCTATGGAACGTAATATACTTGGGTGGATGACATAAAATTTCACAAAAAATGCGTAAAGAATATTAAAAGTCGCTGCAAACAATACATTATAGATGTATTATATCAAAATTATGTATGTTGTATACATTTATATACTTTTGGCATATTTTATCGAATGTTTTTACGATAGTTGACTCGTGTTAGTGGTTCTTATGCATGCATAACGCGGATATTAGCATGTCCTTGAAGGCAACATATGTACTTTCTCTAAATATAATTTTAAAATGTTGGAATGTTGATACCTACATTCAATACAGAAACAGAAATGTCATTTCAATGTCTACCTAGTAATTACCTGAGTGTGATTCAAAACACTAATAATTTAAATTAAAATCCATAGCTATTCCAGAATGTTCCACTATAAAACATTATTACGCAAAAGAAGAATCCTTTTTGTAAAAATCACTCCGGTTTATAATTTCAATTTATCTTAATGCAAAAATTTCTTTACTGTCAATGATTAACAAAATTGAATTAATGTTAATAATTATTAATCTAGTATTCAAACTAATATTATAAATGCTAATATGAGTTTATTTCAGTTTCATCCTTTAACTATACAAATGATCATTATGAAATATCGCATACACGTTGTCAGGGGTATATAAATATCGCATACACGTTGTCGGGGGTATATAAAAGGGTATAAGGTACCTTTCATCTAGATTTTTAGTTCCGAAAGTGCTCATGGGGTCCACCCCAGGAGCCCACAAGAGACTCGACGGGGATTTACGTCGGCGTGACGTAATTTAACTTGATATCAGTAAAACGGTTGTTGGATTTAAGTATTGTTGATAAAATTACATTTAAAGACTAAAAGAACTGATTACAATTATTCCATCTAATATTCGTAGCATCCATGAAATTAATCCATGAAATCCATGAAAACTCTATTTTCATTAGAAGGATGTCGCAGGAACTAGCAAGTATATAGTGTTATTTAGTTTGATTCAGATGTTCTTCAAGTCCTTGTTACTAACCAAGTTTACAGTTGTCATCGTAATTTTTACGCACCGTTGATTAATGAAATAATTCTTTTCTGTTTTTCAAATTATATAAAGTTCCGAATATGTAAAGATTTCCTATATCTCGAGATGAAAAAAAAGTGTGTGTGTGTACTTATGTACACGAGTTAGAAGTTATACTTCTTTGGCGTAACAAGATAAATATTGTTTTAAAGGTATTTAATACATTGAAAGTTTTAATACAAAAAAATACAAACAATAAATACAAAGAAACAAAATGTTGACTATAGCTAACTTCAGAGTGTCAGTTTTTCGTGACGGTGTGAGCGCGCATCGAAAAAAAAAGTATAACTTCAAAAATCAAGGTAGAAAATACTGATTATTATCTCTATTTAATAATTATTACTCCTTGCTTGTTTATTTGTATTGACAAGTTTTCGTTTCTGTTTATATATTTTAGGTGTTCTTAAACTTTCAAGTTTGTTCACATCGTTTATAAAGTGTAAATGTACTCCGAGCTAATATTTCATACTTATATCGACAGCTATAGACCCTCGACCTGAATTTATTATGAGGCCAGTGTACTGCGTCTTGCCATCACGTACACATACAATAAATATTATAATTTGACATACTGGTTCCGATAACCGCACTGAAACATAACCGTAACTTTGCTATCGAAACAAAAATGACACACATATTGCATTCATTTAATTTATGTATTTTTGGTGTAACCGCTTTTAACATCAAAATCAAAAAATTCTTTATTCAATTTAGGCCCTGGAAAGGCACTTATGAACGTCAAAACACCACCAGTTCGGAAAACAATCCAGTCGTTGAGAACAACCGGCAAGAAACTTGATCTGGTTTATCTTTTCATTACACATAACACAACACAACATATTTTGGACATATACTGTATTATTACAAAAAAGTTAAATACGTATTAAATACTTGGTTTAAAAAAGTTTACTAATAAATGCACCGCGCTCGCCCGAGGCAAGTTCGCGTTATCCTTTTTCGTATGTCTAACTTGACGTAACCAAAGCGAGACAAAAGAGCAAAATGGCGAACATTCAGCGACCGCGGTACATTTAATGTGAGACCTTTTTAAAGCCAGGGTTCAATACGTATTTAACTTTTTTGTAATAGCACCGATATAGTTACACTCGTTTTTGGTGGATGCACAGAGAGATGCGTCATTTCCAGACGTCGCCATCGTTCACATATTGATCCACCCTATGATAGCCTTTATGTATTAAGACCTGCTTGACATGACACTTGAACTTACTATCTGGCAAATCGGTAATGCACATTTGGGACTTTGTTATAAAATTTGACACTATTACCTAAAAAACTTTTTTTTTTTTTCGAATTGACTACGCTATTGACCAAGCGAGGGCTTAACAGCTTCACCGGACTACAAACTGATTCTGCACTTAGTGAGCCTAAAACATGAACGTGAACAAATAAGATAGAACGTAATTTTCCAAAATATGATAAAACATTATTTGGTCTATTATATTTGGTTTTCGTGTGGTGCTCAATATTTTGTACTATTTAAGAGAACGATAAGGGATATAGTATTTATCGGTATGTGGGTATAATTATACAATCATGATACAATAATAAAATGTTTATCTGAATAAGATGTATAACGTTATAATCTCAATGGACTGCGGCATAACCGCGAACTCAGATAGACAACCGGCAACCACCAACTGGTCGGTTCCGTTATTTCCTACAAATCGATGTGCATACTAACAGAGGTTGTTTATCGTTATATTTATAGAAACCTCATCTTTATTCCGACATAGCAAACGGACGAATATACTTTGAACATTATTGAGCACACACCATTTCCTCACCGGTGAGCAAAAATTGTAAATTGATACATCTGTGTGTAAAAATATACCATCCTCACGATATTATCTATCGGATGAGGTAGAAAGCAAAGAACGAATTTGATTTTAACCTATAGTATCAAACATATTGTATTTTTGTGGATGATTATAATAACAATTTTAAATTAAACTAATCGCAACGATTACTGTTTACAGTATACGTGATGGACTAAGTGATTAATTAGGGAACTACTTATACTGCCCGGTCAATAGAATATTGATAAGTCCAAATGGGGGTAAATAATGAATACTTATTTAAACTGAATTCTGGAGAAATTTACTTTTTCAATTTCTTTTGAAACTAGAAACTGTATATTGTTTCTTATAATCGCAGTTAAAACTTAACTTACCTAATCCAGCGTTTAGTTAAGACCACAGACGAACAGGAGCTTACTAAATATGATAAATAATGAAGCTAATTAAATACATATTTAGTATTTTTTGCGTAACCCAATTTAACTTGTCATCACGTATATTATCCAGGCAACATAAATAATACTTCGATTATAATATATACATGACATATACATTTATACAGTTTACTTTTTTTTAAAGTATCAATATTTAATCAATAGTGTAGACCCTAAAAGGGCACTTATGAACGTTTGAGGTTATAATCATCACTTACGAAAACATCCCAGGTATCGAGTACCTGTAAGAAACACGATCAGGTTTTTTTTAGGTCATAGGAGGCAAACAAACAGGTGGGTCACCTGATGTTAAGTGATCACCGTCCATAGGCCTAAACGGCAGGGGAGTCGAGAGTGCGTTGCCAGCCTTTGTTGGAGGGGGGGAAGAAGGGAAGGGGAAGGGAGGCAGGCCTCCGGCGCTCTCACTGACTGAACAAAACGCAGCAATGCAAGCATTGTTACTTCTCGTCGGTTTTCTGTGAGAGGGTGGTACTACCAATAATCGGCTGAGTGCCTTAAGCGCTCGCCTTAGTAGCCCGGTGAAGCTGTTAAGACCTTGCTGGGTCAATAGCGTAGTCAGTTCGAGAAAAAAAAAAAAAGATGGTACTACCCCGGGTGAGCCGACCTATTTATGGTGAAACCAGTAATAGCTTCAGCGTGGCTCTACCACGTACAAAAACCTACCTTTATCTTTGCTGATTAATTTGTATTTGATTCTGGTATTAAAATTAGACCGGTCATTTACTAAATATAGCTTATGAACATCGATTATATTAATGAAAATTTAAACAAATAAGTTGAGGTTAATTAATAAGCTTTTGTATACATTTTATTATGATTATAATAATAAACTACTTAATTAGTTCAAGGATATTATATAAAATAGTAATTCTAAGTTTAATTTTATCATTATTTAGTTATTGTCTTAACTTATGAAAAGTAACTAAAAGAAAAAAAAATAACTTCCCTTTTTAAAGTCTTCATTTATCTTATTCCTTGTTTCTTATAACTTGTTGTTAAATTTTTAGTATATTTAAAAGCTGTAAATATTGTCAACTTAGATTAGATCTCAGCGTGTTGTCAGAGGATTTACTTGTTACGTAGTAGTGGTAATATATATCAGGGATGTATTTTCGAGGGTAATGTTACGATCATGTATTCCTGAAACTCATTATTTAATGAGTGACGAGATCCTACATAATATATTATTGAACCATTAGATAAAAAGGTATATTGGGGGATACATTTTGATTTCAAAGTAATTAAATACCATATACTTGTATTATGAGCCCAGAGTTCACTTTGATCTATCCTGAAATCCCTGTAATCTCCTTTAAGGCTTAATGTATATTAAGCTTGTCAACTAGATGATAAAATCGATTAATAAATCTAAAACAGAGTTAGCTTGATATTTTTATGCTATATATATATATTAAGATTTTGATTATAAGATCAACATTATCATCATTTGCTCTTTGTTTATCCAATTTTAAACGAACGAATTAATAATTGATACAAACATGTCGCTTTTTTTCTAACTGACTACAATATTGACCTAGCAGGATCTTAACACCTTCACCGGACTACTAAGCCGGCGCTTAAGGCACTCAGCCGATTTTTTTTGACAACTAGCACAACGGTGCACGGCACACCTCGGCTTGTTGCTGTTGCCTGATACATGCCATTCGCGACCTAACTGAGCTAAGTCCTTTTTTTTCTTTTATCGTGGGGAAATCCCTTATGGATACGCCACCCTCCCGGGGGAGAGGGTGGGTTATGTCCGAGTCGCACGGACTAAAACCCCACGGTGTACCGACAGACTGTTTTGTGGGGGTGGCAAGGGATCGTTCAAGTTAATCAACCTTGTAGAGCCACCCCCACAGTTGTATATATATATATATATTTCGTATCGGATAATTACAAACACGTCGCCTGTTTTACTAAATATTGTAAACAGCAACAATTTGCGCTAATTTGTAAATTAAAGTAAGCTTTAAAATAATAAAATGTTATAACTTATTTCTCTTAAAATTCACACCAATATAATAAATGCGAAAGTAACTTTGTTTGTTTGTTACGCTTTCACGTCTTAATCACTCAACCGAATCGAACATCATAAAATTTCACATGCCTGTACTCAGGTGTACAACAAAATAGGACACTTATCAAGAAAAAATTTACTGTTCCTTAGAGATAGGACAAGTCTACGCTAACACGAGCGAAACCGTGGACTTTTGCCTGTGTAATATGTATGTAATAAATCCGAAGAATAAACCAAGACTATTTTATAGCTTTGAAACAAGTTTATCACAGTTGCAGAGTTTTTCTCCGACATTTAAACCGGTGTACGTTAAAGACTTCGAGGTCGTACTAGTTAATTGGAAATAACATAGATCCCGTCAGTCCTTATGCGACAATAATTGCGTGAATAGATTATTGACAACCTTATGAGTAAATATATATATGTTGTAAATATATATATGTTGTCAGCTATACTATAAATTAATGCTACCATTCATGACTCTTAAGAATTATAATACTTAATATATATTTTTAAATGTCTTGTCTTTTTTTCTCTTCACTTTTTTGTCGTACACGTGTACCGAACATAGTTATAATAAATAACTGTATATTTCAAAATATGTAATTGTCAATGATTACTTAAAAACAAACTTATTAATTTCAAGTCTAAAATACGTAAAGACGACACCACCAATATATAAAAAAAAATCAATATTAAACTGTGCTTATATCATTGATTTAATAATATAATAATGCAATTTTTTAAAATAAGATAATTTATATATTGTACTAGCGGACCCGGAGGATGTTGCCCGGCCTTGATATTGATAATTTTTAAAAAATCCTAAAAGTCAACCGCAGCGCCACCTACCGGGTCCAATTGTGAACCAAACCATTCTCGGATCCACTGGAACACGCACACAAAATTTCATCAAAATCAAAATTTAGGAGGATTTCAGTGACATACACACGTACAGAAGAAATTTATATATAAAGATAATTAAAAAAAAAAGATATTTTTTGACATTGTACTAGTTATACTATGGTAAAGTAATCGTTGCGTAACACCCCTTGTATTTGTAATTGTATCAATGAACATATTTGAACTTCGAAATCATCACACTGACAATTTGCATAACAAATATCAATACAGTTGAGACCAGAAAGTACACATTAGATATGCGTCTAGCGCGTTACACAAACGACGTGATCTGCGAATATAACCTTTTGCTCACGGTTCGTACTTTCTATATGCCGATAGGAAGGTAACCAACTATCCAGACTGTTATCCCAGGTCTGGAATAAATACGATTCTGCTATTTTTGAGAACCATATCAGAACGTCTTATATTGCAGTAAGTTATTATATCATTAATAAATCCGGAGTGGAGGCCTCTAGCACGCTGCTGTCGCAATACAGTGACATTGAAAATTTGTAAAAAAAATTGTCTTATTTTCAAACTGGGTTACATTAGCCTAGATGCCAGACATGAAAAACAGGTTTGAATTCGTGAGACTCACATGCCGGTACACATGTGTTTCGCAGGAATTCTAAAATGTATGAATAGCTAGCTTAGACAGATTCGCGAAGTTGCATCCAAGGCAATAGCCTAAGCCGAGGTTCCGCTCGACACCCTTGAGCTTGGTGCCAAGCGGTGTAGTGCTTTAAGCATTCCCTTTAGTCCAGTAAAGCTGTGAAGGCGTTTCAGGCCAATAGCGTAGTCAGTTTGGTAAAACAAAACCATCCATAGACTTCAGATTGGAATACGGCTGTAGTTGCATTGAATGGTGATACAGTACGGTGACTTGTGTAATAGTTTATTGCCCAGCTACACAGTAATCTCTTTTGAGCGTATGTGTATGTCTGTTTCTTTGTCGCGCTCTGTGGTCCTAATGGCGCGATGGATTTTCAAGATTGATTTTTGAAGAGTACTTAAATTTGTTTTAATTGTGGGTGAGAAAAGCTATATTTAGGTATGGTTTCTGTGAATGAAAGAGAGGTTTTACAGTCGGGCTTTCTCTTTATTGATGACTTTACTTAAGTTATTTTCAAATCTATACTAATATTATAAAGAGATAAAGTTTGTGAGTTTGTGACGTTGTAGGGGGTAATCTCAGGAACTACTGGTCCGATTTGAAAAAATCTTTCAGTGTTATATAGCTCATTTATCAGGGAAGGTTATAGGTTATATATCATCACGCTAAGACCAATACGAGCGGATCACCAATGAAGAATGTTTCAAAATCGGGGTACTTTTTCCTCTGCGTGTTAGCGTTAGCCCAAACAAACTATTCCACGCGGACAAAGTCGCGGACAGAGGCTAGTAATAAATATGATGACATTGTAAACGCGGCACACAAGCAAGACCCTTGGTCTTAGTGTAATAATCAGCGTTAAATTACTTATCTCCTCTAACATATGCTGATTTTTTGTCATCAGCACATTATAAACAACATGTACAAACGTAATTTTTAGTTTTATTGCTATTATTTTTTTAGTATCTTCAATGCTATGTTTATGTGTCTATCAGAAATAAATATTTATTCTTTCTTTGTTTTTGGTGTCTGCTTATTTATTATATATTTTATGTCTTAAGTAACATATATTAAACGCAACTGTAGCGCAATATAAAACCTATTTTGATCAAAGCATAATTATTACTGACCTTATTCATTTGTAATAATAAATAAATAAATGAGTGGTAATTTGAAATCCGTGGAACTTGTTTTGAAACTATTCTTAATAGTCTATCTACTCCTAATTATACTACAATGGAAATTGTGTCGAGTTGGCAGCCAGCGAAATTGTTCTAGCAACTGTCTAAAACAAAGATCACCAACCCACGCATTATTAAACTATACAAGTCGAGATATGCTTAAATACGCCATGCTATAGACAAAATCAAATTCTTCCTACATCACTAGAAACACCACAGGTTGAAATAGCGACTAAGCGTAAGAAATTACACGCAGTTTATATTTTTATCACATTTTTAAATCAATACGGTGAGTACACAAAAACATTTGCTCTCTATAGTATAAACGACAAAGTTTAGTATTGAGCTTTAGAAAGTCAATCTGAATTTTATTCATCACTAGTTTTTACTCGTGGTTTCGCTCATGTATATTTAGGTTTGACCTAACGTTCGGGACAATACTTTTTTCGGGATGAATTAGACACTATGTCTTTTATTATACTCCTGATTCTGTATGCAATTTCAGTAGGTGGTAAAGCCACGTTGAAGCTATTACTGGTTTCAGCATGAATGGGTCGGCTCATCCGTGGTAGTACCACCCTCTCACAGTAAACCGACGTGAAGTAACAGCGCTTGCATTTTTACGTTTCTTTCGGTTAGTGCGAGCGTCGGAAGACCAACCTCGTGCCCCCTTCTCCCTCCTCCTCTCCTCTCCTCCTCTCCTCTCCTAAACACAGGGTAGTAACGCACTTGCGACTCGTCTGGTGTTGCAAGTGTCTATGGACGGTGGTGATCACTTAGCATCAGGTAACCCACCTGTTCGTTTGCCTCCTATGATATAAAAAAATCATGATGCTCGGTTGAATAGTTAACGCGTGAAAGTATAACTGTTATTCTTTCATATGATTAGTTAGGATTAGTAAGGATTTTTGCTTGTAATTTCGATGCTTTGTGCAGGTTCTATAAAATAATAATACCATCTATAGATAATTATGGTTGTACATTTATACACCGATGGAAACTTATCTCGTATAGAAATATAATGGAAATTCTATTCACGAAGCGTCTATAGGGAAAGTAAACTCAAACTTTCTCGTGTTAAACGAAATTAGCAAGACTGGTACTAACTTTATGACGAGTATTCCCCTCATAAATAAACTCTTATGGCGATAATAATAAACAAAATTATGGAAATAAAATTTTATATGTGACTATAATTTACAAAGACAGAAACAAATAGTTTTAATTGTTGAAACCAAATTATACATAATTAAAATATGTAGAAATGGTAATGTACAACAAATACTAACCCCATTCAGCTATATTCAGTAGTTACCATGCAATATTGCAGTGCAAATTTTTAGTGGAGGCCCAAAACGATATACGGACATCCTGTCGGTGATTATTCATAGAATATAAACGAAAAAAAAAACAAAATAAAAATACAGATTAGACAGTTGATAAACATGCTAAATGTATCCCTAAGACAGCAAAAGTTGTTTGATACCTGTAGGAGTAATTTCTACCCGGGAAATAATTCCAAATTACAAGGACAAAACGCTATTATTTTGTGTTTTTAGAGTTCAAAAATATACTACTATTTGATTGTATTCGAATTCGGAATGAACATTCAATGATCATCAAACTGTTCCAATCATTATAAACTCGGACTGTTTGAATACTTAGTTTAAATTATTCCAATGTACACATTTGAATCAAACTATTTCGATGCGGCTCCCTAGTTTTTTGGTCTTGTTTATTTCTATAGACTCTTTAGGTACATCACGTAAGCATAATGTTACAGAACACCTCTTATAGTAGAAAATTTTGATTTCTTCCAAACGTTTCTAAATTAACTGTCGGACCGTCTAATATAGATCAGGTTTTGGGTGTTGTCATATGACCTTCCCATTCGTATTCATGTATAATTTGTTTGACAATCTTGAGCTATAATAAATACTATATAGAATAATTCTAAAATGATAATCCTTATGAATATATAAAAAAACAAGCAGGTAATAAACGCACCCAAAATTGAAATTTTAAAGTAGGTAACATATCCGTTAGCAGGTAGTAGTACCTTTTTGGCGCAACTTTTTTTAGGAACCACTGGTTATATCGTATAGCAGGTGCCTTCATTCACGGGAAAGGGAGTTTAGTTCCGTAAGAACTAAAGATTGTCACTGGAATATTTTTCACCTATTTAACGATTTTAAGTTATTGCTATTAAATTTTATCCGTGCTGCTTTGCACGTTTAGAAAAATCTCGCCAACTGTTCAGTCCTTTCAAAAAACTAACCCTGACAAACAACAGACATTTCAATATTATCTGTATGTATAGATATAGCATCCGTGACTTTGTCAATCATATAATATAGAATATACCGCTGCACTTCAACGAATCACGTTTTGCGTCGACTCATGTTTTGGTTATAATAATTTATTAAGTTTTAATCATACTAACCTTGCCTTATGTGTTTAGAGAGAGGCGACGGGACTAATCAAGGCAACACACGCTGTGGAACAATGCATGTGTGGGCAATACTAACATTTTTTATCATATCAATGAACAAAGTTATACTGGATTACAATGTCTGTCTATAGAAAAGTGTATTTATCCATTGACATATAAAATTAATTTCGATGCAATGAGCCTTTAGTTAAATTTCAGCCTTTGAGTATAAAATACTAATATAAGGTTGGCGAATAATCCTTCATGACGGTTTTCGACAGAAAATCAAATATTTTCTTTTTTTTAATAATATTTTCGTACTGAATTTCCAACAGTTTGAGGGCCTGGATCAGGGACTTCCTGAGTGAACGTACGATTCAGGTAGTGGTGGTGGTTGCTCTGCCAACCCTGTGACAATTGATGCTGGAGTTCCTCAGGGGTTCGTACTCTCTGCAACGCTATTTCTGCCATTTATTAACGATCTGCTCAAACCCCGTACCCTCGGGTACGCAGACGATGGCACCGTTACAGAGAGTTACATATCGGGACCTCGTGCTGACGGGAAAGTAACTGATAGTCTGAGAGAAGATATGATCAACCGCATGAACTCGGCACTTAAAGTTGTATCTGACTGGGGCGATGCAAACCTTGTTAACTTTAACGCTACAAAAACTCAGGCGTGTCTGTTCTGCATGAAACGTAGCCCATTAAACCCATTAAACCTACTCTCCAGGGTGTACCCATACCCGTTGTCGATAACTTCGAGCTCCTCGGGATAAATTTAAACGCCAAGCTCAACTATGGACGTTCTATTGAGGATAAGGCTAAAATGGCTGCAAAAAAATTGGGGGTCCTTTTCAGGGTGAGGCGATACTTTACGCCGGAGCAACTTCTTAATTTGTATAAGTCGCAGATAAGGCCGTGTGTGGAGTATTGCTGCCACCTTTGGGACGGGTCTGCCAAATACCAGTTGGCCTTGCTAGACTCTGCCGATCACAGAGCTCGAAGACTTGTCGATAACGACCCACTGATAACAGCCAAACTGCAACCACTTGAACATCGACGTATAGTCGCCTGTCTTGTGGTATTTTATGGTATTTTATCGGCTACACTTTAGGGAATGTGCACAAGATCTACACCAACTAATACCACCGTCTCTATTTCATCTCAGGACTACCAGACGCCGTACAGACCTCCATTTATTCGTTGTTGACATACCCTTCACCCGGACGAAGTGAGGGAGTGGAATGCGCTGCCTGCGTCTGTTTTTCCTGAAGCATATGATGTAGCAATCTTCAAAAGAAGAGTGAATGTGCATTTACTGCGTGAACGCGTTGTATCCTAGGCCTCGTCCTCAGTTTACATCAGGTGTGACTGAGGTCAAGCGTCGCACAGTTTATTATTTAAAAAAAAAATCTTATTATTATTCTGTCATGTCCAAGCTCCCCTCCTATATTGTTTATAGACTTCGTATTAGGAAAATGTTTGTTATTTAGATGATTGCTCTTTATACAAATGAGGCACTGCTGTCGCCTGTTGGTTTTGCTAAAGCTCGGTTATGTTTGCTACGTAATCTAAATTTGTCAGTTTCAACCTGATATTCAGCCATTTCTTCTTGTAGTTCTTGCAAAACAGGTATTCAGGAGACCGTTTTCTTTCTAAAAATTGTGTATGTCACAACTACTATATGATTATATCTTTATAGAATGTTAGTATATATGTCAGAGCGGCACCAAAATGTGTATACATCTTTCTTTATCTTACATATAGAATACAGCGAACAAAATTATTACTACTAGTAAACTAAATCATTACATATATTACGCTGTATTAATTATAGTAGCCGTTTGTAGAAAAACATCTTCTAAGGTATAAAAAAATATAAGAGGCTATATTACGTTTTTGTTTCCCACAACAATACTATTAATATCACAGAACGCCTTAGAAGCGTAAAAGTATATATTAGACCAATTTAGTTATAACTTATGCCTTTATGCTTCTAAGGTGTATATTAATTACGAACATTGTACAAAAAATTAATGGCATTTAAAACCGTCATAATGTTATTCCGTTCGTAATTATTATGGTCTATATGTTTTTATGACATGATTTAGTAAATAATTGTGCAGTCTGTCTAGTTTTAAGCGGTCATTACGGCTAACTCTATGTAATCCGGCTTCAAAAGACTGCAATCCTGAGGTCGGTTATAATAACTGATGATTCGTTGGACAAATACGTGTGGTATTGAACTGTGCAAAGGTCATTTGTCATGAACATGGGGATATGTTCATATTTTTCTTCTATTACACGTTTCCAGTATTTTTTCAATATGTACTTATATCAAGTGAATCCTGTTAGCTACAGTTTTATCAAACTACATACCTTGTATGTATAAAAACATCATTTCTACACATTATCTTTAGTTTTAAATTATTCATACACAGTTTTATATGGAAAAGAAACTTATAAAGTTAGATTAAGCTTGCTGAATATAGTTAAATTTAGTGTTACACTAATCACGTATAGGGTCGATGCAGGCAGGATTGCCAATAAACACTTCGTTGATACTGTCACTATTCATTTGGCCAGAGCTTCGCCTTACAATAACTTCCACATAGGAGTGCATCCAGATCAGCGACATCTTGCCCTTTATATGCCACCAATGTAGTCTCACACCGGAATGAATAATGAACAGCCGATAACTTCCACCAATAGCGTTCGAGTCGAAGAACAACATCAGTGGCGTAATTTTCTTTGTTTTTAAAATTCATAAACTTAGTTTCCATGGAGCTATACTTACCTTGATTTTATTTAAATAAGTGTATTCTTTATTTATTTTAGTCCTCAGTAGATTAAACAGGATTTAGTACTAAGCAAAGATTTTTAGAAATTCAATCCTTTAGGTGGTGAAAAAGGGGAAGAAAATTTAGAATCGATAATAGATTGAGAATCCGTCATTTTCTGTCCGTTAGTAGGATAGTGCTTTAATTTTTTGTGACCGTGTAGCACGCGTACAATGAGCAGTGATCTGAGGAAATTAGTTGAATCTGTCGGTGTTCCAAATTTCTTACTATCTGTCGCCGATTGCTTGCTCATTTTCACAACCTGACACATAGCTAAGTCGCAACAACGGACTAAACTTGATGAAGTTAAACATCACGGGTTTCTCCTCAAAAAGGGACTGAGCTACGCTCACTATGGTACATAAGAGTAATTTGTTGTTGTTGCAGTTGTCCATAAACAACAGTAACGATTTACGATCAGGTGATTCGTTTGTTGTTTGCTACACGCTGACATAGAATAAGAATAAGTAATACACGTAAATTTAAAGTAAACTACAAAAAAACTCGCATACATCCTGTGGTTTTTATTTACTACAATGACGTATAAAGAATTTTTCATTTATATCTACCGCATTATCTGCAATTACTTTGTCCGAAAAACTGCTGCAATCATTATACAATGAGTCGCTTGTAAGTCGGCGCGCAGTGATGAGGAAATTAACAAAAACTATAAATAAAAACCGAACGTCAGTGTAATTTATATCAACGATAATAATGCGATCTTCACAGTCCGTTAAAGTCTCAATGTCAGGCTGATTAATGAAAAGTATTTAAATTAACCATAAATATAGATTATTCTAAGTCTGTCTTTTCTAAGAGATCTTAAGCGATAATTTTTAGTTGTTGGTTATATAAACATATCTTCTAATTAATTGCGTAACTTATTTATTTATAGTTTATTTAAAGATAATTATTAAAAATGAACAAACGTGTCATAATCAAGCGTTTTTATACTATTCATTTTAATAACTATGTTTGATGGCGCTACAGTCTGTACCGTTCAATCCACCTCCATGAAAATTAATATGCTTAGATAATTTATCATAATGAATAATTTCGCGCTATCAATTTCTACAGGTTATTACTAGATGGCGCTGTAGTACACTAACTTCCATACAGTTCAATCGATCTCTATGAAAATTGATTTGTGTAGATATTTGAAGGTTTAATATGTGAACTATTATGGTAGTTACGATAAATATAATAGTAATTATAATAAACTAGACTAGCTTCGGCCTGCGACTTCATCCGCGTGGGACAGTTACTTTGGGCTAACGCTAACACGCAACGAAAGTTCGGAAAAAGAAAAAAAAGATCAGTGCTCCGCTCCTATTGGTCTTAGCGTGATGGTATATAGCCTAGTCTTCCTCGATAAATCGAACACTAAAAC
Source organism: Antheraea pernyi (assembly GCA_015888305.1). NCBI lineage: Eukaryota > Metazoa > Arthropoda > Insecta > Lepidoptera > Saturniidae > Antheraea > Antheraea pernyi. The sequence goes on from MU159176.1 coordinate 279,738, forward strand.
ATAATTTTTGAAATCGGACCAGTACTTTCCTAGATTAGCGCGTTCAAGCAAACAACTCTTCAGCTTTATAATATAATATCGAAGTATAGATAATAACAAATACGTGCGAAACTGCGGCTAGAGCTAGTATTTTAATAAAATTACATAACAATTCAATTATAAATTACCTAACATAATGAAGTAACGCACAATAAATAATACGTAACACAATGAAATCAATGTTACTTATTAAATTTCATTGGCAATATACTCCTCGTTAATAAATAATAATAACCTTATTTCCTGCCAAAGTATGTAATAAACAATCTTTAATAGATTTAATAACATTTGTATTAATCAAGATAATTATAATGTCATAAAAGGCTAAGTACGAATAGTTGCCAAGCAAGCCATGCCGCACAGCTTGAAGTCGTTCGAATAACAGGCCAGTCTTGCGTTGTGTAAGAACTGGGACACCCAGTCACGAAGACGGGCCTACCACTTGACCTAACAACTTGTCGAAAGTTACTTGTCGCGATACTTAAAAGGTTGAACTGAAATTTTTAATAGCCGATGCTGTTTACTTTTTTTTTTATGGCTACAAACGTGAACGAAAATTCCATTGCAAGTTTTGCATAAGAATGAAATGAATACTTAAATCATAAACTACATAATTGTTATGGTTGAAAATGGGGTTGGACAATTTTAATATTACATTTTTTGCATTATTTCGATTATGGCTCGGTGGCTAACGAATTCTGGCATCGTATCGATCGATGTAGGTATGAATTCTTGTAATAATTGTGATGAATAAATGGTTTTCTTCTCCGCCCTCGGGTTGAAAATTAGTCACCAATAGGTGTGTTCCGGTACCTGCCTTTGAGAACAGATTTCGATTTAGCCGGTGTTATTACAAAAAAGTTAAGTACGTATTGAATATTTGCTTTAAAAAGGATTCGTATTAAGTGCACCGAACTCGCCCGAGGCAAGTTCGCGTTATCCTTTTTCGCAAGTCTAACCTAACCTAACCGAAGCGAGACAAAAGAGCAAGATGGCGAACATTCAGCAACCGCGGTGCATTTAATACGATTTTTTTTAAAGCAAGTATTCAATACGTATTTAACTTTTTTGTAATAACACCGAACATGTTTAGCATCTTAGACCACAATGTTATTTAACTTGGTTATTTTTTACACACACAATTTAACATATAAATTGGTGGTAGAGCAAAGCCGAAGCTATTATTAGTTTCAGCATGAATGGGTCGGCTCGCCCGGGGTAGTACCACCCTCTCACAGGAAACCGGCGCGATGCTTAATAATGCTTCCATTGTTGCATTTCGTTCTGTCAATAAGAGCTCCGGAGACCCACCTCCCATCCTCATCCCCTCCCCTCTCCCTGTCCCCCCCTCCTACTCCCTCTAAACACAGGTTGGCAACGCACTTGCGACTCCCCTGGTGTTACTAGTGTCTATGGACGGCGGTGATCACTTAACATCAATTGACCTGCCTGTTCGTTTGCCTCTTATGATATAAAAAAATAACATTAGGTAAAATTTTGGTCAAAAAAGTGTTTCTAAACTTTTGTGTACAACTAAATATGGTTTGAGCGAACACTATGTAAGTGCTTTTCTCGGAGAAGATTTTGGAAACAACATAACTAACAGATTACGTGTAGAGATAACGTGAACAGTCGCGGGCAGTTGTTAGTAATTGTATAAAACAGGTTGACTAAACTTAAGAACCGTGTGTCCGAACCGATAACATAACCCAATTCAATAATATCGAATTACTTTACTCGTTTAGCTCTAGTTGACAGATAGAAGAAAAAATTAGGACGACATGAAATATTACTTGCGTATAAATATGTATCAGTACATGATCTTGACGTGTTGATTCAATATCTATATACCAATATATATATATATAGCTACTGCCGGCGTGGAATAGTTACTTTGTGCTAACACTACCTTTAACTCGCCACTTCGTTTACGTCGGAGGTGAAAATATTTAGAAATAATACGTAAGTTATTCCTCATTGCTGTTCCGCTCCTATTGATATTGCCGTGAAGATTTATAGCCTATAGCCTTCCTCGATAAATGAGCTATATAATACCGAAAAAAAATAAAAACGGACCAGTAGTTCGTGAGATCAACGCGTTCAATCAAACCTTCGATCAACAATAACTAGATAAAATGTCGGCGCTAAAAATAAGTCACGGTAAATAAGAGCTCACTTGAAATGTGTGCCCTTATTTTGTTTAGTTTGTTTGAAACACAGCCAATGTAAGCCCGTTTCACATGCTGCAGTTTATTCAAAAGATGCAAAACTAATACCCGAAAAAGCAATTTAACGGCCGGAGTATCTTACTTTCGCTAAATACATGTTAAATAAGTTATATTTTAAGCTTTAAACTAACAAATTATATCAAATTTTGAACCAAATTACCTATTTTAAACTTGTGATACAAATGTTTGGCCTCGCCTCTCACAAACACGCACAATAACGGGAAAACGTACTTTATTCATTACGTGTTAAGGTTGAATTCACACTAAATGTTGTTTATGTTGTCTTTTCATTTATGTGGGAAATAATTTATTGCTTTGCTCGTTTTATCGTAAGTATTAGGTAATATTTTGAACATTTGTGACTTTATTACTAGGTGTTATGTTTGTAATTAGGTTGAAGTTAAAACTGTTTTAAATTTTTTTTTCTCCCTTTCTTAGTAAACAAATAGCTACATATAAATATATATTTACGCGGATAATTTTTAGCATCGATTTTGTACGTGACCCTTTGTCTAGTTATTGTTGATCGAAGAATCAAACAAACAAACTCTTCGGTTTTATAATATTAGTATAGATGATTATATGTAAATGTATGTTGGTTTATGCTATATGAGATATATAAACTCGTACACTATTTGACGGTCGCCAAGACAGTGACTTAGTTAAGTATTTTTTCGTGTGGGTTTTTATGCTGTCTTATAACTTGCGACTAGGTGGTGCTATAATAAAACTGTAACAAAGCCAAATCTGTACATTAAATATTATTTGAAAATTTTGACTGGGGTAGACTTTGTTATCGATATAGAAGCCAAAAATAATCCTTTAACATTTTTTTTTCTATCTGTCTGTCCCTGTGAACACGTATCACTCTGAAAGTACTGAACCAATTTTGACGAAATTGGACACAGTGATAACTAATATTACAAGGTTACACCTAGCATATTTTTGTCCCATAAAACGCATGGGGTTCTCCAAGATAACGAAAGACAAAAATTTGTAGTTAATGTAACTAGACTTTTTTGCGACTCCTTAGTACAAGAGCCAGCAACGTTGGAAGAACGAGAATTTTAGAAAAACTGGTTCTTGAATATGAAGGTATATTATGCCCTCCCAAACAGGATTCAGGATACCTGGTAGCCAGTTAACTTTTATGTTTTTTAATGCGCATCACACCTTTACAGGTTAAAATTTTGATTTATAAATAATTTTAGCTAATTTTAAACGCATTAAAATTTTTCGCGTTTAATAGGATTTGATAACCGGTTTGATGCGGAGTAAGTTGCACGGGTTAGCTAGTTTAAAATACGTATGGTATGTTTACATTAATTTATGTACAAATGTCATTGATATTATTCATGTCTTTCTAATTCAAATAGAACAACAGTATTTTGTGAAATAATTGTCACAAAACTCTCGAACCTTTTTATCTTTACGCGATAAATTCGCTATCACTGCATGTTATTAAGTAAACATAGAATACAAGCATGGATAGTACAAAATTGTTATGTCGATAAACGTGTAGATAAAATAATGCAACGCATAGTTGTTTCATGGGAACCGTGTGTGTGACGAATTCGTTACACTTATGAGAAAGAACCCGTTGGTACACCCTATAATTAAAGACAATTATAACTGTTGTATTCAATGAACTTGTATGAAGATATGGTGTGAATTTATAACTGTATAATATCAGTTTCACTTTGTATTGATGAAAATTTAATTATGCTACGATAATTCACGGACGGCGATTTTAATTAGAACTAAGCATAACTTGGATTACAGTCACTAACTGATATACGTAAATATATAGATAGTTAATACCCCTATAAAGAACTAACAGTTATCCTCAGCACAAAAAAGGCTGTCAACGATTCAGTCAAATGCAAGGATCAAACCCGCCACCCCTTTAAACTAGGTTTTTCTACCACTTCGCTACATGGCTTGTCCAATATAAATGAGATTCGTACAATTATATAGAAAATGTGGACACAAAAAAAATGTACATTAAGATTAGTTGTTAGTATCTTCTTTTATGATACTATGTTATATTATTTATTCACTGTATGTAATTTAAGTAAAATAACTACACTAAGCTCCATATTTTTGAACTTTAATACCCCTATAAAGAACTGACAGTTATCCTCAGCACAAAAAATGCTGTCAACGATTCAGTCAAATTCGTACAATTATATAGAACATGTGGACACTAAAAAAATGTACACTAAGATTAGTTGTTAGTATCTTCTTTTATGATACTATGTTATATTATTTATTCACTGTATGTAATTTAAGTAAAATAACTACACTAAGCTCCATATTTTTGAACATCTAGGTGATTGATAAAAACTTCTAGTATGTACACCTATCTCACCTTTGTTTGTTAGGCATTACGTAATATTTTGCCAACTAATTAGATAACAAGACTGCACTAAAAATAGAATAGCAATCTAGTACTTAAATCAGTTCGAGAACGCTCATCGAATGTAACACATCTAGAACTGAAGAATGCGGGTAATAAAATCATACTTACATTATACCCATAGAACTGAAACAACAGTAATAATTGAACGTGAATTCACTTTAGAAGATTTGAGTATGAAATAAATTCACATTCAGCTACGAACAATCAAGCGGAATGGGTAAAAATTTCACGTAATAATGTAAAACACAAAAAAATTATGTAAATAAGACCAGTTACAACAATTAAAATTCCTTGCATATAAGTAGAAATTACCTAGAAATCACTTTATATTTAACTAGCCTATGCCCGCGACTTCGTCCGCGTGAAATAGTCACTTCGGGCTAACGCTAACACGCAGCAGTAGCTCTCAAGAGGAAAAAATAACGATTTTGAAACATTCAATTGGTGTTCCGCTCCTAATGCTCTTCGCGTGATGATATGTAAGCCTATAAACCTTCCTCGATAAATGAGCTATAACTGAAAGAATGTTTCTAATCGGACCAGTAGTTCCTGAGATTACCCCCTACAACCTCACAAACTTTACCTCTTTATAATATCATTATATATTAATACGTGAAGCCTAAACTTTGTATCCCTTTTTAACGGAATTGGGCGAACGGATGGACGTGAAATTTGGCATAGTTAAAGTTTATATGGAGGAGAAGTGCAGAAAGCTATTTATTTTATATAAAATGCATTAGAAGTACATTAAATTAATTAAAATATGCATTACTCACACTACTGCTTCAATTTTACACAACATATACACACATGTAAATAAAAAAGACATTTTGACATCTGTCAATAAAGGACTTCAAAAAAGGTTGTGAAGGAGGTTGCTATGCTCGACTGTATGTATTATTTTACTCTTACGTTCCAATTACACTTTTTCATTCTACATTCAACAATGATATTATAACATACAACTATTGTTATAATATTTATCCCTTTAAAAAATCAATGAACTATGGTCGAATGTCGACCACTGGGCGCCCCCTAGTTAGTATAGATATTCATAATAACGCTTTATATTTTCATAGATGAAAAAAGATTTATACAAGATTTCACAATTAACATTTCCGTCGCATACTGGGAATCTGAATTTGTTTGAAGTTTACATTAATATTTATTACAATGTAAATAATATGTATTTATATTACTGTGCGAACGTGAACATCAAATGTAATAAAGAATTCGTTTTCTCTGACATTTAAGTTTCAAGATTATTGATAAATCATAACATTTAGATGCAGTTTTAGTTAGATCAAAATCGATTAAAAAACCGTATCTGTAGATGATATAGACCTTGTATTTTATTGGAATCGGATAGAAAGTTTTTACTGCTTGTTTTATCTATTTTGATCCCTCTCTATATTTGAGGCTGCTTTAATTCAATGGTTGTGTTATTTGAAATGTTACTTAAAAGTTTCCTTTACATATCAAACCTATGGCCGCCAATATTTTGTTTGACGTGATAACGTCTTATAAATCGATTCCGTCCGGCTGCATGTACGAAAAAGCATTACTCATTGTCACGTTCCGCCTGAGCCGAGCGTGCAAGCGAGAGTGCAGAACAAGCGATAGAGAGGCTCAATCGGCCTAAGCGTTCGGCTTGTGACGCATCTATCTATATATAGAATAACTCAATTCAATTCATGAAGGTATGCATTTTATCAATGTATTCTTATGACGTCATCACATAAAATTATGTGGTATAACCGGCTTCACAGAACCAATTTTCTTTTTCTTGCATAAAACATTGTAACATATTATCCTTTTGAATAAAATATTCTGAAGTTCAACATCCAAATGAATTTTTTTGATGAAAAATAAAAACAAAAAATATATACGATAATTCGGTATGAAGTCCAAAACTACTGCAAACGAATACTCGCAGATGATTTCAAAACAATTACTTCAATTAAGGTTTACAACTGCATCGTCGAATAAAACGCGTTTCGTTATAAAGGCGAAACGGGCAAACCATTTCTTTGTTTGTACTACTATACGTTATCGTCTCTGCTTGCTTGCCATAATGACCGTGTCGCATCGCCTTGCTGAGAACCGAGGTTTTATGCCAAACGACTGAGGTAAACTGCGTTATATATTATTTTATTAATAAATTAAAAAGTAAACTGAATATGGATAATACTAAATAAAACATTACGGTGTTATTGCAAAAAAGTTAAATACGTATTGAACCCTGGCTTTAAAAAGGTATCATATTAAATGCACCGCGGTCGCTGAATGTTCGCCATCTTGCTCTTTTGTCTCGCTTTGGTTACGTTAGATTAGACTTGTGGAAAACGATAACGCGAACTTGCCTCGGGTGAGCGCGATGCATTTATTAGGAAACTTTTAATTTTAAACCAAGTATTTAATACGTATTTAATTTTTTTGTAATAACACCGATACTGTGTTTTCAGAATTAAATTTTGGAGAATGCTCAAAAAAGCTATTTTCGAGATTAAAATTTTCCTATATCACAACCAATAATGAAGAAATTTATATTGGATTACAATAAAATAAAAACTGCATGTACTATAATTCAACTATATAGATTTAATTAAATATATTTTAATCGTCATTCCTGGTCTTCGGCTCGGCTATACACTTTAGTAAACTGTTTTTTATATAGATTAAAAAATATGCAAACTAGAAATCGTGTACGTGCAATACTCTATCTTGGAAATCTGTAATGAATCTGAAATAACACTGCTTATACTATAATAACTTAATTTCGAAGTTAATTAAATATCGTAATAACACTTTAAAATGAAATCAAATATTAATTTCACGATTATTACTTTAATAAGCTGCAAGCGAACAAAAAGCAAGACGCCTTGACTATGACCACCATTATGGTTCTACTTAGTCAACACAAATTCTGTGATCTGCAGTTAATCAATACATCTCTCGTTTCTCTGTTCCATTAATAAAAACCTGTCATTATTTTCTTACATTAATATAAAAGTTATAAAATTTAAGAATATAATTTTGGTACTACTATTAAAGTCGTTTGTTTGTAACGAAAACGATCTTTGCAGTAACTAATTAATAATAATTACTATAAAAATTTATTAAAATATACAATTACGTTTTTACTTTCAACCGACGCGAGGTGTTCTCACGACGTGCAGTACATAGAGCATAAAAGGTAGTTAACTGACTAGTTTAGTTCACAGAACCGTTGCGATCGGACGTCATCATTGTTGCGTGTCGACCGTGAAACGTAACCTTTCAACTTTTTCGTTTAAAAATTAAAAATACCGTAACTGTGTCTTCCTTGAGTTTGTATTATTAAATGTGTAACCTTTTCTTGCCGTATAATTATGAATAGCTAATACAAAGTGATTAAGATATATTTTTTTATCTAATGCGGTGATTGCTGTTTTTTTTTCAATTTGCAAAGATTTTTATCTGGCGACGACATATGTTTGTTTAGTGAAATAATGTAAGTGTGCTATCGGTGTTCGATGTAGTGTAGATAGTGTTTCTTTGGTTTGCGGTCGTGTGCGGTTTTGTTTTTGCAGACATGTCTTATTTTTTACTACAGGTATGAATTTTATCTTTATTTTTTTTCCTTAAAGTTGCAAGTTGTATTATTATGTGGATAATAAATAACATCGTTTCTTAACATCACATATTGCCATAATATAATTTTATCATATTATAAAGCAGTGTTGTACTAAAGTTACGTTGTATTTTATTTTTAATACAATAAAATTAATATCTAAGTAAACATAGTACATAATTGTTTGAATAATTAAAAACTGTCTTTTTCTGCCTTCCGTGACAGATATTTCAGTTAATTAAAATACATTATAAGTATAAAATTGAATTATCCAAAATCGTACTGTAGTGCTACAGTGCCGTAGTGTAAAATAAAAAATGAGTAGGACACGTGATAATCTTTTGTTATTTCAATTAATTATATATTTTCTTTGTGAAATAATATTATGAAAAATTCATATAATTATCTTGTTACACGTCGATGTTATGGTTTTGTAATTCGATGCTTAAGTTATAATAAAAACATATTCCGGCTCGTAACGCTTCTCTGGTTTTGTTATTTATTAATTCCATTACGAGACTCCTTGACTCTGTAAGTGCAAAACCTATCTACATACGTAATTACTACATTCGAAGTTAAGGTTACTTAGTTGCTTAGGTGTAAACATGTATAAGGTAAGGTATAAGCAGTTGTGACGATTAATAATGGTATTGTAATTAATTTCAATTTGAACATGTTATATAAAATAGATAAGAATAATTCGAGATAAATTTGCGATAGATTCGAGATAAATTTATAATTATTTTGTAAATGTATATAAAATTAAATGTTACCGTATGGCAATTTAACCTAAGGTAAAACGAAACGTTCAGTGACGAGAATGACATATAATCTGTGGTAAGGATTTTGTAAACATTGGAAATTGCATCGCATTTTTGCATTGTCGATAATTTTGTTCTAAAAAACTACGCGTTTCCGCATGTTAAAACTTTGCGTGTGTGCTTATAATAACGTAACCTCTCTGTAAAAAAAATATCAACCCCCAACTCGAAGGACGTCAATGGAAAGCTGAGCCAAAAAAAATCTATTGTTATTTATTATATCTACTTTGTTGATTGTTAGCATTTGATCACAAACCTGACGATATTGGCTAAGAATCGTAACACGTTAGACCCAGATGAGGATGTTAATTTGATGTTATTTCATTTCAAGATAACATTATATACACCAATAAATTATGTAAAATTATCATTATTAATAAAATATACTTCTCTAATCATTTTAATGTATAATTTTTTTAAAGTACCTATATTATTTTCATTTATTTTTTTGCATTGTCTTATGCAGAGTCACAATTTTATAAAGAACAAAAAAGTTCTGTCGTCGTTTGAGGTCACAACGCCTCAGAAGGTGTTTTGTATAATACTGTTTTATTTCACACAATATTATATAATTGTATGTTAATAACTAGAATAATAAATCTCACAAGTATTTACACAGATTCCAGCATACCTTCGTATTTTTAAAAAATCTATACTATAATATTATAAAGAGGTAAAGTTTATGTTAGGAACTACTGGTCCGATTTAAAAAATTCTTTCAGTGTTATGTAGCTCATTTATCGAGAAAGCTTATAGGATATATATCATCACGCTAAGATCAATAGGAGCGGAGCACCAATGAAGAATGTTCCAAAATCGTTTTTTTTTTCCTCTTGACAGCTTCCGTAATTATTCCACGCGGACGAAGTCGCGGGCAGAGGCTAGTAGTTTATACAGATATGTATAGCTCAGTTGAAAACTGATTTTCTTTCTGAATTATTTTCTTAAATTTGACAAATGTAAGTTAATATCATTAAAGTGTTAAACAAATAATGTGTAAACTTATTTTTTCACTGGTTTCTTGTTATTTTCAACATAACTTAAATTACAATTCTATATAAGAAATTAAGTGCCGATAAATATACTTGTTCTTATTAAATATACATGAAGTAATTCAGGTGTGTATAAAAACGAACATCTGTGAAAACATACATTACAAATGATTAAATAATCGTTGCCATGAAAAAAAAACCAAAAGCATCGGTTATGTTGTTGAAATACTAACTTGACGAATACGTACAAAAATAAACTTTGATATTTTGATCAAGTGAAATCTTGTATTTGTTTCAGACAGTACAAATGTAGTGACGATGCAGGCAGCACGCGATTCGAGCAGACAAAAGCGATGCAACAAAAGACGCAATTCAAGAAAGAAATCCCTATCGCCATCTGATTTAAAATGCGCTCGGGGCGACATAAAAACCGACAGCAAGTTGAACGGTAAACGATCTCTGTCAGAGGGGTCAGTGAAAGTGAAGCATAGAAAGAGTAACATACGGAGAACTTTGACCCACCCGTTTACATGCTCGGACGATATACGCGATGTGACAATGATAGGTGTTTTCAATAAAAATGTTAAAATCAATCCGCCCCCAGAGAGTGACGAATCGAATCTCCCACCTACGAGTAGTGATAGGGATACTGAGGATGACGGTAGAGTGTCAAGGCCGGCCCCTCAGAGGTCGCGATGGGATTCCGGTAGTGAAATGGATTCTTTAGTGTCAACAGTGGTGAAAAGAGCATCTGCCCGACGACGTAAAACGCCAGCAAACCCGGGTGAGTCTAAATATAATATAATATATATTTTTTTATCTTTATTGAAATATTGTTTGTTAACAATGGAAAACGATTCATCGTTTTTGTGACACATTTTCGTGTACTTATTGTAAATCTTTATTTTCACAATACAAGGGCGCTAAACGTTTCTTATTGTAATTTTTTATTGCGAAAAATAGAAATATCTAAAAAATATTGAATGGATTGGAATAATGACTACTAATATTTAGGGCAAATATATAATACTCATTATTAAGATTCTCGACCAGTTTGAAATATATACAGGATTATAAAATTAAACATTGTACCTGTGGCAATGGTTTCACGCGCGTCTTGAATATATGTTATACCTACTTGATACTTGAATACTTTTTTATTAACTGGTAGTCCGGTGAAGCTGTGAAGACCCCGCAGGGTCAATAGCGTAGTCAGTTCGAGGAAAAAAAGACTTTTTTATTAATTTTTTTTTATCACTACTGAAGAAAATATTTGTCTCAAATGATACTTGAATACTTTTTTATTAATTTTTTTTATCACTACTGAAGAAAATATTTGTCTCAAATTAATTTTTTGTACTTCGATTCCACTACTTCGGTTAAGAAATTAAGATCCTGCTGATTACAAAATTGATTATTCGTTGCGATCATGACCATTTCTGAAAGTTGATATTTTTTTTGCCATAAATGATAAAATTAACTTTAATATTATTAACATATCAAGGTTCAGATAGTATAAAAAGTTTACCAAGTATAATTTTATGGAAAATTGAAGATATTTTATATTTTTTATAATTGAAGATATTTTTTATTAAAATGTTGTGTATATTATCGATATATTATATAATTATATAATATTGCTGAAAGTAATAAAAATAGGACTAAGGAGGACTCTGGAATTTCAAAATATTTATTATACGGAAAATATGACCCATACTGTTTTGTTGTAAATTTGATTCTCTAAAAAATGTCCTATCGTGAAAAGTTTGATAAATAAAAACGAAAAATTAAAATTTGTAAAAAAATTAAACAAAGTTTCAAATTTTGTTGTTATTAATGATACGGACAATTCGTTGAGGACTTTTCTATAGCGCGTCAAAAGCAACTACTAAATTGCCATTTAAGTTATTATTATATCTTTGATAGTTTAGACGCAAAATAAAAAATATGAAAAATTGAAATTTCAAAGAACCGTGGAAACTTAATTTAACGATAGAAATTTGACTCAATGAAATATTTTGTCTAAAATTTATCCCTTAATGGGATCTATATTTAAAAAAAAAATCATAGTTTATTTGCAGTTGACAATAATATAAAAAAAAACTATGTTATTAAAATTTATAGTTCGATGTAAGACGTCTTAAATTTGAAATTAAGAGCGGTCCTTTGGACAGAGTTTTTGTTTGGATATATTCTATGACATTTTGGGATGAGAGCGAAAGAAAATGTCGACTTTTTTGGCACATACAGTAACTCGTGGTGCAATTCATAGTGTCAATATTTTGCGCATTTCTTTCATATGAGAAGAGTTAAATCATGTTAGTTTCCATACACATGTTTTATGCACGATTCACTAGCTGAGTAGTAGTTGAAGGTGAATTAACACAGTCGCATAACGATCACATTACAACTCGTGCATAATTACTACTCTTAAATGAGAATATTATCATAAAACCGAGGCTTTGTTTATTTGTGGCTGCATTGGATAAATAATATGAATTATACATTTAGTTTTTTGTATGAATTTTAAACAGCCATTTATTTAATTATTTTGTTAATTATCCGGACTATTATAGAGGTGGTCCTTATTACAACAACTGTTAGGTCCTTACTTATAAAGAGATATCTATACTAATATTATAAAGCGGGTTTGTTTGGTTGAACGCGGTAATCATTTTTTGAGAGTGGTAGACCCATGCTGAAACTATTACTGGTTTTAGCATGAATGGGTCGGCTCGCCCGGGGTAGTACCACCCTCTCATAGAAAACCGACGTGAAGTAACAGTGCCTGCATTGTTGCGTTTCGTTCGGTCAGTGAGAGCGCCGGAGGCCCACCTCCCCTCTCCTTTCCTCTCTCCTCTCCCTCTCCCTCCCCTAACCCTTCCCCCGAAAGGGTGGCAACGCACTTGCGACTCCTCTGATGTTGTTAGTGTCCATGGACGGTGGTGATCACTTAACATCAGGTGAACCACCTGTTCGTTTTCCACCTATGACATAAAAAAAAAACAAATTATAGACTAGTGATCCGGTTTGAAAAATTCTTTCAGTGTTAGATAGCTCATTTATCGAGGTAGGACATAGGCTATATGTCATCACGCTAAGACCACCGATGAAGAATGTTTTCCAAAATCGTTTTTTTTTCCCCTATTCCTATTCAACTTTCGCTGCGTGTTAACGTTAGCCCAAAGTAACTATCACGCGGACCAAGTTTTGGGAACAGGTACTCGTTCTATATAAGAAAAATGAAAATTGTTATAAATAAATTTGTTTATTGATGGAAAAGATTTTTACTCTATCCATCCTAAACCTAACTAATATTATAAATGCAAAGGTGAGTTTGTTTGTTTTTACCCAGTAACTACTTACAATCGTGATTTTTTTCATACACTTTTCCAAGGATATAGAAAAGCACATAAGGTACCTTTTATTCACAAGAAATAGTACTATTCCCGAGGGATAGGCCAAATCTATATTAACGCGACCGAAGTCACGAGCTTTTGCTAGTTAACAACATAATTACAATTGATATTGCTCGTAGTCTTCGTTATATTAGTGCCACGACAGAAGTAGTATTCGAAAATGACGTACAATATTTCCATGATCACAAAAACAGCCATATTAAGAAAGATCAAATGGCGGAAAACAATTCAGCAGTTGACTTTCTAAAAGAAATCATAGCAATTATATAAAATCTATTGGAATTTGAAATTTTAAGTATAATGATAATATCGATGTTCACAGTATGCAGTATTTAAAATCGATATGACAGTTGGAAGTTATGGCGAGATCTTGGTCTGTCATGTAGTGGTTTTTAGTTTTAATTTGCAATCTTGTGTTAATTGATTCTATGTAATATTGGTCGCAATATAATTCAGTTATTGTGTACAAGTAAAGTGGATGAGATCTTGGTTTGTCATGTAGTTGTTTTTGGTTTTAATTCGCAATCTTGTGTTAAGTGATTCTATGTAATATTGGTGGAAATATAGTTCAGTTATTGTGTACAAGTGGATGAAAAATAATACCACTAAGCATGAAATCTGAGACATCAAATAAAACTCCCTGGAAAGTTCTAACAAGGGGCCACCATTTGGTCAGAACATTTAAATTATCACAAGACCCTGTAGAGTTGGTAAATAGTCTAGGAGATGGGTTAAAAAAATCATCAATTTCATAGCTAAAGCGCCAATGATAATGTAACATGAAGAGTATCCGTTGTCCGTTATTAATAACCTCGATGACAATGGTCGGCTGATGTTATCGCAACGTGTGAACAAGTAACCATTACGCAACAATCAATAGGTGTGAAAGGAAAAGCACTTCAAATTGTTCACTCCCAGAGTTATGATACGAACAAGAAATGTTTATTTAATTTTTCCGCTATTGTAACAAATTGCCTCGCGATACAATACATCAAATTATACAATAGCAGGATAGTTGAAATAATTTTCCAATAGCGATTACTATATAATTACACAAGAACGTAATTCATTATTGATAATATACAACTGTTATTTCTCTCTATGACTAGAGGCATCCTTTTATAAATGAATAGATCGTTGTATTGATATTGTTAATCGGTTTAATATACGGCGATGAAGCATGACTCAATGGCACCGAGTTGATCATAAAATAATTTGATTAGGTAACCGTTTTGTGGTAATGGATTTGAAGAATTTTACTATCACTTAGCTAAATGACATTTTGAGAATATAATCTGCTCATTGTTTATTCGTGTGGTCTTAAAATCTTTAATAAAATCATATTGATGACGTCTAGATAGCATAGTAAAGATAATAAGAACAATAGTTTAAGGTATGTTTTAAATGTAATGTATTGTTGTTACCATAGACATATAAAAACCCACGATGCACAGTCTCAAATAAAAGTAGCGCCCAAAACTGGCCGCAGAAACTCCCCAATATACATACGTGGTTATAGTTATGCGACTGAACGAGTTAAAGTTGTTTTTACAAGGACGCAAGCGACGTGAAACTATTTGAAATAACTGCATAATCCAAAATTATGCACTCATTGTTGTGTGCCCACTGTGAGACGTTAAGTGTGCATCTTGGGTTTTTGGTATATGTATGGCTGTTATTTCAACAAACTTAGTTTTTTAAGACACTTAACAATATTACGGTTGGTATATTCTGAATGGTTAATTTTATACAAAGCAAATATGATACTGCGATGCGATTTAGACAGGTCAGTAATAATACTTATATTCACTTAATTTAATACAGTAGCAAGTAACTTATAATTTTATATTTATAATCAATATTGT
The DNA here is from genome assembly GCA_015888305.1 of Antheraea pernyi. Classification (NCBI taxonomy): domain Eukaryota; kingdom Metazoa; phylum Arthropoda; class Insecta; order Lepidoptera; family Saturniidae; genus Antheraea; species Antheraea pernyi. The sequence goes on from MU159176.1 coordinate 295,137, forward strand.
CTGCGACTTGAATCGACTCCCGCATCACCTATTTTAAGGTGTTTGTACAAATTCAGAAAATCTACGGGTGTGCGCAACTTAACAAAAATGTCATGATAACTGGATAAATATTCTATAAACCTATACACGACAAAGAAAGTACCTTTTAAATATATACATAAGTGTATAAATAAATAGAGTGTTTGTATTGCTGCCAAAGGAAAGTTTTTGGGGAATAAAGTTCTCGAATCTAGAATTAAGACCAAGACTGTTGGTATACAATAAATAAAGAATTAGGAGAATATAAAATAAATGATAATTCCCTTAATCTAAATGTCGACGGAGTACATATTTCAAACAGTACAGACGTAGTAACTGTGTTCCAAGATTATTTCACTAATATAATTTTACAAGTAATAAAAGATGTAACATCTTAAATATGAGTGTACCTATAGATTCAAAATTTAAATTCTTATGTGTTAGTGCAGGTGAAATAATAAGAACCTTCAAGCAATTAAATTTAAAACACACCGAAGACATATGGGATATATCGGTAACAGTAGTTTTTTTGTCATTGTCATTTGTTTTTAATTGTCACAATTTCACCTCATTTAGATAATATATTTAATCAGTGTATAGCAAAAGGAACTTTCCCCAATTTAATTAAAATAATTAAAGTTGTTCCTTTGTTTAAATCAGGCTGCAGAAGTAGTCTTGGAAACTATAGACCTATTTCTGTACTTCCGTCGTTAAGTAAAATTTTCGAAAAGATTATGTTCAACCATTTCAACTATTTCAATAAGCATAAGTTTTGTGGATGGTCCACAATTTGGGTTCACGAAATTGAAATTTACTACTGACGCTGGTGCAACGCTTATAAGTTATATATTGGGGGCCTGGGACGATTCGCTTGATGCAATTGGTGTGTTCTGCGATCTGTCTAAGGCCTTTGATGGCGTTGACCAAAGTACGCTTATTCTAAAATTAAAACATTATGGTATTTGTGGGTCTTCTCTCGACCTTCTAGTATTTTATTTAAAAGATCGTTGCCAGAAAGTTAGCGTACAAGGCGTAACCAGGATCCTTTGCGCGATTTGGGCACCACAGGGTTCTATTCTAGGACCGTTCTTGTTTTCAATGTACATAAATGATCTGCCGCTAATAGTCAATAACTGTGCTGACATTGTGCTTTTTGCAGACGATACTTCAATTATATTTAAAGTGAAAAGGACAGATTCAGAGGTTGGGCATCTTAATATAATACTTTAATCGAAATTTCTCATTGGTTTGCATTAAATAACTTGATACTAAATACAGGTAAAAACAAAATGTATAAGATGTATTTTGCCTAATATTCTACAAGTTGATAGTAGCATCAAGATCGAAGGGAATTTTGTAGGGTTAGTTGATAATACTGTATTATTGGGTATCACACTAGATTCAAAATTAAAACGGGGTCCTCAAATTAAACAATTGCCAAACAGATTAAGTTCTGCTGCATTTGCAGTACGTAAGATTCGCCAGATATTGCCACTGCTAGGTTAGTCTACTTCGCTTACTTCCATAGCTTAATGTCTTATGGCATTCTGTTGTTGGGGACAGCAGCTGAAGTAGAGACCATATTTTTATTACAAAAACGGGCAGTTCGAGCAATTTACAATATGGGACCTCGGGAATTCTTAAAAACTAAGTTCCAGGAATTCGGTGTCATAACTCTGCACTACCAATACCATCTTGATAATTTAATGCATGTTCGCAAGAACCTTGAAAAACTGGATTTCGTAAGAAAACCGGCATAATCTAAGTACTAGAAACTGTTAACTAACTGGTTGTTCCATGTTTCAGACTTAGTCAAACCAGTAACAGTTTTTAAGTAATTGTGTTAGGTTTTACAACAAAGTCCCAAAGGATATTACCGGTTTGCCGGATTGTGAATTTAAGCCTCATGTCAAGCGGGTTTTGGTGTCAAAAGACTATTATAAAGTGGCGCAATATGTGAACGATGGTGATGTCTGGAATTGCATCCATTAAAAACGATTGTGAAATGTACGTAATGTATTTTAAATATTACATATATTTGTTAAAGTGGTAAACCAGATCAATTTTCTTCCCGGTTTTTCTCGATGACTGGGTTGTTTTCCGAACCGGTGGTAGTTTTGACGTCCATAAATGCCTTCTTAGGGCCTAAATTGAATAAAATGTTTTTGATTTTGTGTAAGTTTAGATATTAGCTTAATTTGGTTATTTCTAACCAGATACTTGTAGATTTACCAAAAATCTGATGAGTTCTTTCTTGTTACATATTAGATACAAAAATGGTAATGTCATTCAGAGATGGAAATCTTACATAGTCATTTATAAAATCAGATAAAAAAAGAGAAAATTATATAATCGTAGAACCTTAGAGGCAGGCAGCTCCAGATATGTGCATATAGTTCTGTGTCACAAATGAGTTTACAAACATAAGGGACACAAAAACACCCAGAAACGGAACATTTGTTGATCTTACAAACTTTTGTTCTGGGTGGTAATCGAACCCGTAACCCTCAGAGCGGCACCGGCACCCAAGTTTAAGCTTTATATCATCCGCAGAGACAACGTTTTAATAGTAACTGGATATATATTTTATATTTAGTGCATAATATTCTAACTTACATGTCATACAGAACAAATTAAAATAAGTAGGTACACAGTCTATTATCAATCATTAAAGGACACACAACAATTAATTTCCACTTCAGGTGTAAATATAGATATGTTTTCTACGTGCATACAGTAATTTATATGTTTAAATGAAAATATGTATTTACGTTAATTTAGAAATACGCGCCTAAAACAATAGAATAAGTTTTAAAATTTGACAATTACAGTATTCTATTACGGAAAAGTTGATTTTTGTAATCTAAGAGAAAATTATCTATGTAAATATTTGTATGGGGATATGTACAATATATATATACATATGCTATCCTAAATTTTGTTCTCGATGTTTTAGCAAAAAACTATAAAAGTGCATATCCATTTTTTCGTGACCTTTAATCTAGTTAATTGGCAAAAGTGCATAAATACCAATATACATGTATAAGAATATTACATGAAAACAGTTTCAATGACAATTAACTATTAACAAAATTTCAATATTTTTTAATTAAATTGTCAACCTTAATGCATTCGGAATTGGATTCTTTTATTGTTTTTTTTTGTAAAAAGTAAAACAACGAAATTAATTATTAGTCGATGATTAGAATTAATAATTTATCGTAGTGATGATTATAGATTTAAATTTCCTGTTATGAATCCTATTCATCGATAAATTAATTAATGTGATGAATAAATAAAAAATATTTAGAACATGTTTAAAACATAAAAAGGAAATACAAAAACTTGATGATACGTAATTATATGCAAGGAAAATAGCCGTAGATTCAATTTATGTTTCTGATACAAACATATACGAGTCGTGATTGTAATTAAGTAAAATGCACACAATGAAGTAATTATCTTTTGTTTTGGTATTTTGTTTCATTGTTACAATTATAAAAAATATAAATACATAGTTTTTTTTATTTTATATCGCAGGGGGCAAACGAATAGGCGGGTCAACTGATCTTAAGTGATCACCGCCATCCATAGAGACTAGCAACACCAGCGGAGTCGCAAGTGCGTTGCCAGCCTGTGTTTGGGAGAGGGGGGGCGGGGAATGAGTAGGGGGAGTGGGAAGGGGATGGGAGAAGAGAGGGAAGGGAAGATGGGCCTCCGGCCCTCTCACTGATCAAACGAAACGCAACAATGCAAACACTGTTACTTCACGCCGGTTTTCTGTGAGAGGGTGGTACTACTCCGGGCGAGCCGACCCATTCATGTTGAAACCAGTATTAGCTTCAGCGTGGCTCTACCACCATTAAATTACCATAATTAAAAAAAATAGTTGTAGTAATAACACAAGAAAAACCTCCGTTAGTAGCATAAGTTTAGTAAAGAACAGTGTAACCATTTGTGATCTATCTCTTAGTGCCTGTTCTTCAGTATTATTTTTTATCTATTCTTATGGCTTCATTACTATGAATTTTTTGCGAGAGAATATGAGAGGATATTAGTATATGTGAAATTGAGAAACTCGGACACCGTATTCGCATGATAGAGGTATCAGTAGCATCGAGCCGTGTTTTTTATGCTTTACTGTCTCCTGCGACTTCGTCTGCGTCGTTTATTATTTTAACCACGTATATTATGTACAGCGGAAAAAACATAACCATTAGTTTCTTAAAACTATAATAAATTAACCTATTTTGATAATCTCTTTTTAGATAAGGACAAAGTGTCTAAGAAGTAACAAAACAACAACAAATAAGCGAAATCAATACAGTAGATAGTTTTTCAGTGGTGCGGGCATAACGGCAAATCTATATCAATTTATTTATAACAAACAAATAATAATTAAAGCGTGCGTGACCGCGAGATTAACTAATAATATTTATTCATTAAACAAAATAAGTACGAAGCCAGTAATTAGTTCAATATTAAAAAAAAAACATTTTATTAAATACTAACCTGATGATTTTGCTTTTCTTTAATGCAGCTGTGACTTATTTTCCTCTCAATATTATAAACAAAATACAATATAAATAATTATACAAGTTTATAATGTTTCCATTTAAAGATAATTTGCGTACTTGAAACCGGTGTTAGCAATTATTTATTCTCCAAAATAGCAACTGGAAAATACCTACAACAGAGGCATGTAGGTAGATAATTGCGATATAAACGGAAGTGGGGGCTTTGTAGGTGACTGCGTGTGGGACTAGATACCTAATAATTAATGGATAATGTCAATGTCATATTATGTTCTTTGTCCTTTAACTCTTCGTTATGAATAGCATAGAAAAACAGCGCGAAAGTCTGAAGTACTAGATATACTATAAAATTTCTAATTTTAAAGTACCCATCTATGTTAATTTAGAATATTATGTAGCATAGGAGTTACAATCCAAATATATCTGTTCCATTCGTGTTATGTATGCATACATTAAGTCGTGGAAGTCGTAACGGTTTGACCCGTGGAATATCGATCAGAAGTCCACAGGCTATTACTAGTTTCAACATGAATGGGTCGGCTCGGCCGGGGTAGTACCACCCTGTCACAGAAAACCGACGTGAAGTACCTAACAGTGCTTGCTGCGTTTTGTCCGGTCAGTCAGAGTGCCGGAGGCACACCTCACCTCCCATCCACTCTTCTCGTTCCCTCCCTCAAACACCGGCAGGCAACCTATTAGCGACTCCCCTGGTGTTGTTAGTGTATATGGACGGCGGTTATCATTTAACAGAAAGCAGGTGACCCGCCTGTTCGGTTGCCTCCTATGATATAAAAAAACATACGCGTACATTTACTAATTTAATTTAAATTGGTAACAATATTGGCTGACGGAGATAGAAAAAAACGTAAGGAAACCCGAAGCCGAGAAATGTTCTAGTTGTACCAGCGTATAAGAGAAAACAACTGTGGATGTCGGACGAGTTTGAAATCGTCAATCAACGTTAATTCTTGGTTAGTTAACTTATTTTTGACGACCGCTCCGTCAATCCGCAAAAAGCAACATATAACTATTTCTCTTTCACCAACGATATTGAGAAAAGGTCTATGAAACTCTATTCGACCATAGTTTATATATCATAGGTATCTCTTCGATGTTTTTTTTTTTAAATTAGGATCAACGATAATAATTTTAATCTTACTCTTTGATGCATGGTAATCATAATTAAGTTACGGTAATATGAATAAATATGAGCATACAAATTCGTGAATGCTCATTTCATTTCAACCTAAATATAGCTCTTATTACTACTTATTATAAAACAAAGTCCTCTGCCACGTGGTTATCACCAGTACATAAAGTGATTTATAAGGAAGGCTTAGGTATATAATTTATCAAGGATTTTTTTACTATCAAGGCGGGATAACGTCTGCCGGGCTCGCTAGTGGTAACTAAATAACTCATACGCATATATTGATATTTATCGTTCAAGTACAGAATTAACAATTATGTTCATCACACAAAGGCTAGTTGTTTGCGGGATTGAATCCACGACCTCTCGGCACAGTACGGCTTGTTATCAATTCATCACCAGACCTATGTAGTTAGTTAATAATAATACCGATAATAGTCTTCACACGTTCGAGGAGTCGTTGATGTCTTTTGTAGTAAATACATTTCAGAAAATGAAATATTTACATATATTTTTATGTGTTTCAAATTTGTTAGAAGGTTATAAACAATTACTTCAAGGGTGATTCCTGTAATATATTTTTTTTGTATTTTTTATAAAGAAATGTCTCCTTGATATTTTTTTTTTTCAAAGTAAGAAGAATGCGGGTAAAATCATATTTACTACAGAATAAGGAATATGTGTTCGTACTCATAAATATGGTTATAAAAAATCATTAGATATGACGTAAGAGCAATTCTTGATGCAACTATAAGTCCATATTAGACGCTCGTTTCTGCAATTACCACATGGAAGAATGGTTAATCGATCGACATAATATTTTCCTTATACAAGGGTGATTCCTGTAATATATTTTTTTTGTATTTTTTATAAAGAAATGTCTCCTCGATATTTTTTTGTACAAAATAAGAAGAATGCGGGTAAAGTCATATTTACTACAGAATAATGAATATGTGTTTCTACTCATAAATATGGTTATAAAAAATCATTAGATATGACGTAAGAGCAATTCTTGATGCAACTATAAGTCCATATTAGACGCTCGTTTCTGCAATTACCACATGGAAGAATGGTTAATGGATCGACATAATATTTTCCTTATACATAATCACTATATAACAGACGTAATAATGACATTCATTGCATATTTTGCTGTTATATTTTTTTATATATTTTACAAAACTGGGAGTAACAAGAGTTAGGTTCTGTTGACATTCAAGTGCCAACATTGTAACTTTTGTAACCTACAACATGTAGTACCACCATCTCAACGAAAATCGACGTGAAGTAACAGTTCTTGGCTAAAGTGAAGACGTAAAACGAGAAGTGCAAACGTCATGGTATAAAATACTTAAGGGTACTATTCAAATTAACATAATTGTTAAAAACCTCCTTGTACGTTATTTTATATTTAAAAAATAAAAATTTAAGAAAGATATATATTCTATGACAGTGACTGTAAAAAGGGCTATGAAAGAAAACGCCTAATAAATTTGCAAATTTACTATTTTATTTGTAATTCTTGTATTATTAACTACAAATCGAACCTGAAACCTACTTCTCAACGAAAATCGACGTGAAGTAACAGTTCTTGGCTAAAGTGAAGACGTAAAACGAGAAGTGCAAACGTCATGGTATAAAATACTTAAGGGTACTATTCAAATTAACATAATTGTTAAAAACCTCCTTGTACGTTATTTTATATTTAAAAAATAAAAATTTAAGAAAGATATATATTCTATGACAGTGACTGTAAAAAGGGCTATGAAAGAAAACGCGACAGTGATTATAAAAAGGCCTGTGAAAGAAAACGCCTAATAAATTTGCAAATTTACTATTTTATTTGTAATTCTTGTATTATTAACTACAAATCGAACCTGAAACCTACTATATTTCACTAAAATATAGCAGAGGTAGAAGTACTATGACGTGTTAATAATAATAGAAATATTTATTGCCAAACAACTTACCCTAGGCTTATATATATTTAGCTGTATTACAGTAGGTGGTAGAGCCACGCTGAAGCTATTACTGGTTTCAGCATGAATGGGTCAGCTCGTCCGGGGTAGTACCACTCTCTCATGATATAAAAAAAAATGTATTATATAACAAATACTTTTTCCAAGTATATTAATTAACATTAATCTCCACACTAGGCTCGAGGGCTGTCTTGTGGATTTCTACTTCAGGATGGTTTGTCTATATACTAGTTAACAGCGTTTTAACCGCGCGCGCGTGTGTGTTTGTGTGTGTCCGTTTGTGTATGGTTATGTGAATATACGTTTATCTCTTATATGATTACTATTAATTAGAAAGAAAGAAAAGAAAGAAAGAAAGAAATACTTTATTGTTGGAACAACGTTCGTTTGCCTCTTATGATATAAAAAAATGTATTATATAACAAATACTTTTTCCAAGTATATAATGGATTACACATTAATCTCCACACTAGGCTCGAGGGTTGTCTTGTGGATTTCTACTTCAGGATAGTTTGTCTATATACTGTTAACAGCGTGTTAACCGCGCTCGTGTATGTTTGTGTGTGTCCGTTGTGTATGGTTATGTTAATATGATATGTTTATCTCTTATATGATCGATTTTAATTCATTCCTGTAATTATATAAGACGTTCTTCTTTAATTTATCGTTATAAGAAAATATATTAAAAAAATTAGTAATTTGTCAAAATTTATTTAAAGTTAAAATTAAAACAAAGTTTCACATTTTTTACCATTTAGAAGTATTTATCAATGTCCTAAAAGTAATTAAACATTGACAATTTAAAACATCCATGTAATTATTCTTTTTGTGCAAAAGCCTTTTTATAGATGCTTAAAAAGAAAAAGTATAATCGAAAAGTATTATTATAATTTTATTAATCTTCGATTCTTCGTGCATTTTTGTCAAAAAATATATTTTTTTATTTTATCTTTGCTAACACTATAAACAGCATATAATTAATTATATATCTTCGTAATACCTATTTACGCAGTACTTTAGCTTTTAATTTAGTGAATTTAACAGCTTATTAATTTAGTGAAACGGCCTCCAAATACAATTACAAGGTAATCTTAGCACTATTTAAGAAAAAATATCAACAAAAACATGAGATAATGTTTTTTTTATTATTATTTAGCGATGATTCTCAGTTTTGTAACAGTTATCTAGTTATTTTAGATGTTGTGTTAATAATTTTACAGTTTATTGATAGTTCCATTACCTCTATTTATTTAATACTAGCATCTGCCCGCGACTTCGTTCGCGTGGAATAGTTACTTTGTGCTAACGCTACACGCAGCGGAAGCTCTCAAAAAAGAAAAAAGACGATTTTCAAACATTCTTCATTGGCGCTCCGCTCCTATTGGTCTTAGCGTGATGATATATATAGCCTATAGCCTTCCTCGATAAATGAGCTCTCAAACAATAAAAGATTTTTTTAAATCTGACCATTAGTTCCTCAGATTACCCCCTACAAACTCACAAAGTCACAAACTTTGCCTTTTTATAATATCAATATTAGGTATACATAAGAGATTCTATGTAATAATGAACTTCAGCACAAAGGAAAGTGCTCATAAAGCAACAGTTAATAAGGCATACGTAGGTGTGTATTACAGGTTTTTAACACAATAACAAAAAAACATAATACTTTTCAACCTTCTTGTTCTATATACCCTGGCCTGGTGTTTGGTCTAGTTCGCCAGTGAAGTTCATTGTTCGTAGATTTGTTATTTCGAGATGGTCGTAAACGCCAGGTGGGTTACTGTAGTTTACGCATCAAAGTTTGGGTCTCTAGTGTGAGGTAAAGCGTTTTTATGTACTTGTTACCAGTTACTTACGTCATTTTTCATCTCGACTACGTTTTGTTGTTGGCGTTGAGACGCGAGGTGAGTCACGTTTTTAGTTGTATTAAAAGTCGATAAATATTTATCGATATGTTATAAAAATAAAAGTGGAAGTTAAACAATATTTTAAATATCAAGAATTTTTAAATAAGGTACTGACATTTATATGGGTAAAAAGCCTAATAGAAAAAAGGTTAACATAGATTCAATTTTTTATTCAACAAAGTGTATTATTTATTCTTTATTTAAAAAAAAATAATGAATCGTTTATTCCTTTAATTGCTCAAAATAGAAACAATTTATTCAATTGCTCAATGTGTTATCGGTTATATATTATGTACAAGAATATTGAATGGCTATGCTATTAATAAATTGTAATTTTTTTATATATATCCAATTTTGGATTAGTATGTAGAATTTTCCAAATAATATTTTGTATCTTATTATACGCGGCTTTTTGTAATATTTAGTGTAGAACCTCGCGAAATATTTTCATCTTATGTGTGACCTTTCTGATCCAAATAATGGTCACGGATGTCCTAATACCTTCATCATCATCATAATCATGGACAGCTCTTCTCGACCCACTGCATAAGCCTCCTTCCTTTTACGCCATTCCTCTCTATTCTGTGATACTAACACCTTGACAAATTTCATTTACGATCAGAAACATTGCTTTCCAGTTGTGCACTTAGTCAACAAAAATGCTGATGATGTAACGAACTACTTAAGCAAGTGAAATTTAAAGAAGTCATGACAAAATCGATACAATAAACAATCGAACCGGGTCCAGCACTCGCGTCATGGCGGGCTGTACAGTCGGCCGGTCGGCTCCGCGCACATCCGCTTGCGCACTCGGACCTGCGCTCGCAGGCCTACTGCTTGACAAACACAATTTTCAAAATAAAGATATATATTATTTAATCAAACAGAAAAGTAACCCCATGACACAAACAGTGAGTTGTTTTGTTGTGAAAATGTGTCTTAGCAGTTCTTGAGTTAAAATGTGACGTGAACTCGTGACCGTTAGAGGAAGAAACGAATTCAAAACAATACATAACAGTTCTGTTAAAAAAATAAGTTTTCGATGCATTTTCGTGTTTTATTAAGTATAATTGCTTTCTGTGGAGTGAAGGTACTATTGTTCAAAGCCCTTTATGAAACCTTATACGGAAACCTTTCATCCTCTAGTGAATTCATGTAGGTAAGTACTTACTTCGGACGTATTTTAATTGGATAGGCTATCAAATGACAACAGTAAGTGGATTATATATAAATGTATTTTGTGTGAAATTGTCTTTTACATATGAAGGTACCTAATGGATTGTTATAATTTGCAGTTATTTTAAAAATTATAACTTTATTTTAGAAGATTGACGATATCTTATAACATCAGAGTAATTTTATATACTATGTAACAACAGAATTTATATTTCATGGCAATCCAAACCAAATAAACGATAAAATCGATTCGATTCGGGTTTAAAAGATGACGTAATTTCAGAACTGGCCTAGCCTCACGCTCGGGTATTGTTCTAAGTTCGTGCAGGCTTTGGAGGTGATGACCTAATAAAAGTCTTTGACCATTACCCAAAATTACCAGAACACGATATCAAGCGATTATTCTCGCACATCCCAGCGTAAAAATTTCACGGAATATAAGAGTTTATCAGTCATAATAAAAACAGAAATTTAACGCTCTTTTGAACAGATATGTCCTTCATAATCATTCAATGGAGAAGCTATATACATTGTTTTGTTTCTACAGTTTACAATGTTTCTAGTTATATCTGAAGAGTACAAAGAATTTAATACAAATGTGTTTATTAAATAAATACATCACTACATTTGTACACTCTCGTTTGATAATAACTGACATAGGATTTCATTTTATACTAGCTGTGCCCGCGACTTCGTCTGCGTTGAAGCTTAGGTAAAAAACAGTGATTAATAAAGTCATTGAATGTATTAGATCCATTTACTTGTCTACTTTTCTCTCGTACTGTCGCCGCGTCGTCATTAAAACTACAATAACTTTTGATAGGGTGAACCGATTTTAATGAAACAAAGACTAAGTTACTCCTGAGAATATGCTTTACGAGTTTCTTATATGAGGGTTTATTGTGAACTTAGTACTTTAGCAGTGATGCGTGTTCATACAAACAAACAGACAGGCATTTCTAAAAATGATTGAAATGTATTCTATTACTTACTCCTAGATACTAGCAACAATGTTTTACAGACACTTTAGGCTTACATTATTATTATATGTATATATTAATTAATAAAACACAACTCTCAATACTTTGACCAACTTTTTATTTATATCAATAGAATACTGTAATGTGTGCTTTGGATTTTGTTTTTTTTTTGTCATAACCAATATTAATATTTGGCGTTCCAGAATTCAGTTATTTTCGGAAAGAAAAAACATCATAGATTGTAATTATAATAATCCTATCCAACTATTGATTTCTTGTAGAAATCAACCTTTATAAACTAAACACGAACAAGAAAATACAAATTGAGTAAACAACTCGTTAACGGGGAATGTTATTTATGATACGTTACATTATCTGTACATTGTTCAAGGCGGGGTTGCAATCACGTGTCTTTCTTCCGAGGCTAACTCTCTTTAACATGGCTCAATAGAGATAGCTTTAACGGGCTCCTTACTTATTATTAAGGTAGTAGGTAGGTAGTAATAGATAGTACTCATTCTATAAACTAAGGTGCCATAGAAACTTCTTATGGAAGGGCTTTGGGATTCTGATCGGCAAGTTTTTTGTGTGACGAAGAATGGTGGGGATAAACACTGTGTCGGGAACACGTGACGTTGGTTTTGGTCCTATATTTTAATTAAAATGTTTGCCTGTAATACAAAAGTTTCACTTTTATCATGTGTCCTTACAATACATTTTTTAATTTTTTTAATAATAACAACAAACATAGGCACATTCGCGTCCTAACTAATACTATAAATATGAAAGTGAGTTCGTTTGTGTGTCAAAAGCTAGTTTGAACATAAGAAGCAAAGTTTGTGAGTTTCAATGTACGAGATATATTCTCCTAAAGTATTGATCCGTTTTTGACAATCATTTCAATATTAAGAGGCTAAATTGCTATAGGTTATATTATTTATATTATTATTATTTATTATGTTATTTATTTATTGCAAGTTATTAAGAGTTATCTTCTAATCCAATTTCCTTTAAAGATCCAAAATAAGCTCATAAGTCTGTACATAAAAATGATACCTTAATAATTTATTAGCTAGTACCTTTCCATAAATATATAGATTATCTAAATGAAGAAATCTTAAAAATCGGTAGTGATAAAAAACTCTTAGATCTTTATATATGTAATTCTTGTGTCCGTGTGTATGTGGCTGATCTCCTAAATGGCTGGATACATTTTGATGATTTTTTTTTTGTGAGCGTTCAAGTGGATGCAACAGTTGTTTAGATTCACAATAGGGCCCGGTAGGTGGCGAAACGGTTGCATTTTAGGATTTTTTTTTGTTATCCAAACAGGACCTCTGCCAGACCCGCTAGTACAAGTATACTAGTGAAACCTTTACTTCTTTTAAATCTTTCAAAATATGTATACCACATAATTCATAAAGTGGCAATAACGTAGTTTTAACTAATCAGGAAAAAAATAAAATAAATGACCATTGCTACATTAATCTTAAAGGAAATAAGAAGGTAAGAGGGATTTTCCACTTCCTAAACCGGTATCTACCTTAGATGTGTCACTGGCAATTTTTTACGACTGCACTTTTTCATTTCATCGCTGTATTTCCTCTGCAGCTTATACATAAATAAATTTATAATATGCATATTGTTCTAAAGTGTAAATTGTAGAATATCAATAGCATGCATTTATATTTTCACTTTTTGCCATTGAAACTTGTTCGAACTATATAAGGATATAAATCTAGTGTTAATATGTAAAAGATGGGTTTGTATTTATTTAAATCAATGGAATATAATTTCTATGACTTTATAAGTAATTTACGCGGTTAAATTGTAAAGGAATTTACGCGGTTAAATTGTAAATATTTTTGTTTACAACATTTTGCTTGTGATTTCACCTCGTTCATGTAGATTTTGATCTATCCTTCCTGCAACAAACAAACCTTCGCATTTATAATATTAGTCAGAAAGATAGCATAGGTTAAACGTTTTACCACATAATCACTTAATATTCAATGTCGGTATGGTTCAAGAGAATAGTACGCTAAACGTTGATAGAACTAACTCCTCTACAGTTGCCTGAACACCCCTATAGGTGTTTGGCCACAGATTTTCAATTTGAGGATTGATAGCTAACTTCTTCTTCCTAGCGTTTTCCCGGCTTGGTACCAGGGTCCGCTTTCTTACTATTCTTCCTCCACTTTGACCTATCTTCGGCATCCTTCTGTGTGAGGTTATTTTCCTTTAAGTCCGCCTTTACCACGTCCAACCAGCGTTTCTAGGGCCTGCCACGAGACATTGGGCCCTGTACAGCTATGTTGAGGCATCTATTTCCGACGTAGTCTGGAGGCCTGCGAATTATGTGGCCGTACCAGCGAAGTCGACTCTCCTGTAGCTTGTCTAGCTATATGCTATGCTGATAGCTAACTAGTCTGGCTTAAAACAAAATACTAGCATGCTATGGTTTCATTATGCTGGTATCAATCTATCATTTCTTCGACATCAATTTTCTCCTGTTAACAATAGTGTTGTTAGAAATACGTTCTTTATTCTAACGCTGATGCCATCGTCTAACGCAAATCTTATTAAATCTTACTGTTGATTATAATTTATACAATTTATTTAAGCAAAATGTAAAGACTCTAGCCTCTGCCCGCGTGGAATAGTTACTCTGGGCTAACGCTAAGACGTAGCGGAAACTCTCCAGAGGAAAAAACACCCCGACTTTGAAACATTCTTCATTGGTGGTGTTCTATAAGTACAGTCCTATAGGTCTTAGCGTGATGATATATACCATATAACCTTCCTCCATAGATGAGCTATATAACACTGAAACAATTTTTCACAAACCCACAAACTTTACCTCTTTATAATATTAGTATAGATAATTCCGTTTTACTGAAAAATACAAATAATTTCAAAAAACTTATGCAAAATATAACAAATATTACGAATTACGTTTTTTAAAGCAGCTACAATAAACTAAATATATATAGATCTTTAAAAAAAGTAACAAATAAAAAATGCTGTGTTTTGTGTGTAAGCAACAGATACAAAATGCAAACTGTTATTTTAGACTGGCAGGTGCTCGAACATGAACCATATTGTATTTCAATGCGATGGTGTGTTTATAGAGCAGGTGTTGTAATGAATGGCGTCCCCTATATAAAACCTCAACCATTTGGAACTATCATAGTCATCGGAGCGTTCACTCAACAAGTTGCGGGTAAAGCACAGATCGTAATATGCCTGATAGACTATTATGTAATTGGATATATATCGAGCTACTTTTTAAAGAATTTCTTTAGTAGTTACATAAGAGAATTTCTATATAAAAATAATCAAGAAAGGGAGTAATGATTGATATAAATAAATGTTAATGATACAGTCGCGAAGATATTTGAGATGCGATACGTTTATCGTCTGCGACTGTACACGGTAAATGAATGATGATATATAAGTTGATGATATTGCGAAATATTAAATATGCAATCAGAATCGAAAAACTTCATTTTGATACTGGAAACTATAACTATTAAGCATTGACATATAAAAACCCAAGAGAGTCTCGAATAAAAGTCGCACAAAACCGTCCGCAAAAACTTCCCAAATACATATGTGGATATATTTATGCAATAAACTTATGATTTCGCAAATTCAACCTTACCGGAATGGTTTAAAGTTGTTTTTACTATTTGAAATGAGTGCATAATTTTTAACTGTGTGCATATTTTATACGGAGGGTTTTAAGACGTTGAGGCTGCATCTTGGGTTTTTATATACATCAATGGTATTAAATTAATAAATATTGTGATGAAATTATATAAGTAAATTAGAATAATAATAATTTTAATGGAAACTCACTTGTATACACGCGCTGTTTTAACCGTAGAACTGGGTTCAGTCAATGCTAAGTTTACTACTTCGAAGGACTAGGTTGGAACGTCTACAATAATAATAATTCACATTTTTCTTCTTAATTTACATTTACTGTACCGTCATATGTTAAAAATCGGAATCGAGTAACTACCGAACAGTCAAAGTTAAATATTAAAAACTAGCTACGCGTCCTTGTTTTGCACGGGCGTACGTAAACGTAAAAATTGAGATCAAATATTCTCTTTATAATACGATAATATAATTAAATAAAATGGAAACTGAACACCGAAAACCAATTCAGTCAATATTTTTGAACATTTCTCTATCTTCTGTCTCACTTATTCACTTACTTTTTTATATGGAAAATTTAGACCCCTAATTTTTAACTTTTATGTACGATTATTCAAGTATTTTCTTTTATAGAAACTGTATCCTGACAATTAAAAAGACTACAAAAAATAATTAGCAAATGAGGTGCAGCCGTTCGCTAGTAAAGCGTTACGTTACATAAATTCATTCATAATGTATACATAAACATACATTCGGCAATTGTTTCTTTATTTGTACCAGGTGACTGTTTAGACAGTAGCAATATTTATGGAGGACACTCTGCACTCGATTCTCCTTCTAAATGAATAAAAAAAAGTAGGTGCTTAATATTTGACTTAATTATCTAGAAAAATACAAAAATCATACACAATCCTCTACGCGTCTATATAAAAGCAGTGTCAATGACCGTCGTCTGATTTCACTTTCATTTGAAAGGGAACGTTAGGAACAAAACAAAAGGGTTTTATTGCTCGTTTTACTATCGAAAGTCATTATCTTCAGGTAGCCCATTGTAGCTTTTGGCACCGGTCATTACACTTAGGTTTATTATTTTGTTTACTTGTTTGTAGCTGTCTTAGAACAAAGTTTAACTTAGGTTTTCTTAGTTGTTTATTAGTATTTGTTGTAATTTTATTTTATTTTTATTTTATGTATTTAGCACACCAACATAAATATTACACATAGATAAAATTACATGTGGTAAATTACAAAATAAAATTACAGTGTAATAATTACAATCACAGGCATGCATGACATTGATAGATGACAAAATAAACTCATTCTAATTAGTAACTATATAGATAGAATAACAGTTTTTTTTTTATATAAGTACACAATTAGGTTATGTTTTTAATCAAATGCCGCTTGAATGATCCAAATGCATCACAAAATATATTAATATTTTATTATTTACATAATATTTTATTTTATATGCTAAATGTGACCATGAAATCATATCCTACAATACTGCGAGTGTCTAAACAGTCAACTGGTATAAATAATGAAATTTTAGATCTCAGATACAGGAGTTTTTGGCGGGATCTTAGTATGTCTTGTAGTGGCTTTTATATAGTATTCATAATCTTGTGTTATTCGACTCTATATTTTGTGATATTTGTGTCTATTACGTAATATAGTTCGTTTATTGAAATGTATGAAAAATAATACCACAGAGCATAAATTCTGAGATGTTATAAAAACTCCGTGGAAAGCTCTAACAAGGGAGGCCATCTTGAATTTAACGCAAGACACTTGTAAACATACTGGCAGTGATCATCAGCGCGATTGGTTGGCAAAAAAGAAACAATATAAAGATTTACACATATATTAAGAATGTCAATCTAACTTGTATGTACTTTTAAGATTTTTGTAAAAAAACATTGATCTAGGTGTATAGGAATAATTAATAAAATACGTTTCTAA
>MU159177.1:0-17394 GCA_015888305.1 Antheraea pernyi
CCTCCACCGCCCTATTGCCTCCTCCCTCAAGATTTATTCGCCGCCTCTCCTCTATATCCCTTGGAGCCGTAGACTTCCCATTTCTATCTTTTGCCTTTCCAGGGTAGCGAGCTGGCGAGAACGAAGGCTGTCGCAGAAGCCATGGTGCGGTATCCCTTGACGGCCATCTACGCCACAATGCGCTGCGCTGCAGACAACGCCTTCATTTTGGTGGGGCAGAGGGCGTCGGGCCACACCGGCACCCCATAGACGGCCATCGCCCGTACGATTCCCATATAGAATTGGTGGCACCCGGCACTTGACCCTCCTACGTTGGGGAGCAACCGGCCGAGTGCCGCCGCCGACCCCGCAATTCGCAGTCCGAGTCCCTTACAATGAGACCCTGAATTGTATCTTCGTAATCCATCGTGATCATCAGATTAGTCAGCAAAGTAGTGAAATATATAAATACTGTAAAGTTACCACAGTTGACATTTGTGTACCTTTTGCTAAAATAGACAAATGGATAAGTTAATCCAACATATAGTAGGCAATATATGTACACATACCACTATATTAAGCGTCATAAGTCTGATGCAAGCGTAATACGTCACGAGCATGTCGGTGACGCTTCATATTATATTACTTACTCTAACTTTAACACCAGGACCATACATTTCAGGGGCAGAAATCCACTGAAGTGACCTCAAGTCCCCTATAGATGAACTTTGTAATAATATTCTTTGCTTCATACTGTGTTTTTCCTGATAAGGTATATAGTATTCACCACCCCAGACACCCTAAGCAGAAAATTATCATATATTTTTTTTTCTGGTTTTAGCAAAGAAGTTTCATTAAATAACAAAAACTAACAGACTTACATCATTCCAAATGTTGTAGATTATATCTGTATCAGTATTCAAACCATACTTGTCAGTAGAATTTGGATTGGCTAACATAATATTAATTTGATTTGAAGTGGATTCTTTTTTCCAACAATTTATAAGGTCTGTAAGACCAGGTGGTGGAGGATATGGTGCGCATATGAGCATACGGGTTCCAGGTTGTAGTCTACCGCGAGCAGCATTTAATGATGCAAGGTCGGTATCGGTGCGCACTGTAAATGTTGACTCAATAGGACTAGTACTTGTAGGTCTCCTACGAATTAATTGTACGTTACCAGCGGAGCACACTTGATGATATAATTGTGAATAATAATCATTCTTCATTTCCTTCTCACTCTTGTAGTTCAACACGAAATTACCAGGATGTAGGACCCGATTCAAAATTTGGCGTAACTATAAATAACAATTTAAACATTGGTTGTATAAGTTAATTCATGGTTTGGTTGACTGCAAGGACTTACTTGAACTATTTAGGATTGTAATACCACATCCTGAAAATCGTGCAATTAATAGGAAAACTTTCATGGTATAACACTGTAAAACCAATGTTGACCAATACTCTGTATCGGATATCCTCCGGATACAACGACATAGACCAATCCGTTAAGTAACTAAGTTTTAGTCACTCCTTGCGATAATCTCAATTAAAACTAGAAATATGTCTCTAAGCTTAGTTTGCGAGAACTTTAATAAGCACATTGTATTCGCTTGTTTAAGATTCACACTCACCTTTGTATTTAATATTCGCTGATACATTATCCTTTGTGTGACGTTTGGTTTGTGAACCAATTATATACAATAACAATAGTAATAATCACTTTTATGTAACTGGTCTTAGCGACAGATCGTAATCATGTGTTAGGTACAGATATTTGCAATCACTCTATTTCAATAACTTTGAAATATATCAGCCTATTTAGGTTTACATTAACAGGTGTTAAACTCTTTAACTGTTATTTACCTTAAAACAGGTATTATTTTTTATTAGTAAACTTTACTTACTTTATCGTCATTTGACAAATTTTCTACAACAATGAGATCGACTTCCGGTACTAATTGACCTTTTTTCCGTAGAACATCATCTACTGAAGTCATGTAGATATCATAATATTTAATAACCACACCAGGTACAAAATCCAAGTTCTGTATCTCTGCAAAAATTCCTAAGTCATGTGTCTTATTTCTGATTCCAACTACATTTAAAACATCTTTACCAACATTTTCTGCAACAATTTGCAGATACACGTATAATGCGGTGACAACCTGAAAGTATAGATACAATTATTTCAATAGCAAGTTAATAAGGGTGTCCCCATAATAGAACGTGTCATACCGCACAATTGGTTAGTTGGTCCTAACATTTTTACGAGATACACATTAGTCGAATCTCGTTCTAAATCAATTTTTAAAAAATAGGTGCTTAATATTTGACTTACTTATCTAGAGAAAAACAAAGCCTATATTCAACCCTATACGAGTACATATAATATACGTCGATTTTTAAATTAAATTTACGTTATAATGACAACGATATTACACCGTTTAGTAACTCGTACCATGGGAAACGTATAAAGGAAAAACGGATCATAGCTTACAAGTTACGAGGGATACGTCCTTATCGAAGGTTATTAACCCCGGCTCGCGCCCTCGGAAGATTGGCTACCAGTCATCTAACCTAAGTTTTTTAACCATACTTTAGAAAGTCTTAAAAGAAACTTTAACTAAGGTTCTCTTCGTTGTTTAGTAATACTTGTTTTGATATTATTATTTTATATGTTAAATGTGACCATGAAGTATCATTTCCTCGAATAATGTGATTGTTCAACCAGTCATCCAATATATAAACTATTCATTAATTGTAAGCCATCTTTGTGAAAACCAATTATTTATCAGCTTGGTATAATTTTTACTTACATCCAGATAAGATCCAAAGTGTGGGACAAACTTCAATATTTTTAAAGCAAATTTGTCGCTACTGAGAGGAGGTAAATCATTAAATTTTATGTTTTCTATGAGAATTCCGCCACATCTGTAACACAAATTCATTTATTTACATCGTATTATTCATTAACATTAATATGATTATTCATCTATAACAAATATTTCACCTAGTATCATCAAATATATCAGATAAACGTGCCGTCATTAAAATTTTACCATTAATGCTTTCACCACATTTGCTATGATTACTGTGGTCAATGTTAATATTTCTGATATGTCTGGGTTGTGAAACACCATGATGTGCTTGTTTCAATACGTTTAGCTGGATCATGCCGTCTATTAATGTCACCCAATTGTCATTCCACTCCAACAAAGCCTCCGATAAAGCGGCATTAGCATCAGGGGCTAACTCCTCTAATACCATACTGTCCATGGTCATTTTGATGCCAAGATGTGATGATCAACTCCCTGCTGACGTAGAGTGCAACGATGGTGTTACCGTTAGTTTTGGTAGTTAGGTAATTAGCTGTATATTTTAAATTAGTTTTGACTTATCAGAGCTTATCAAAGAATTTATTGTTACCTTAAAAAGAAATTACCATCTAAAATGAACCAATTACGAGCCCACATTATAGAACAAATAATGCACCAAGTTCTGTACAAGCATTTTACTACTAAAAAAATAAAGAGAAGGTCCTTCACCTATATGAGTAATCTCTCATATTTAGCAATTGATAAATATCATCGCCAGATAAATCCATGTATTCCTTCGATGAGAAATTGTTTTCCAGTAGCGATTCGAGCACAGCAATAAATCCTGTAGTCACTCTCGAGTTTTCATCCAGAACCTGAGTCGTAAAAAGATTAATTTCACTCCGTTTTTTATTCTAATTAACATTACCATAATTTTAAGAGTGCTGCAACCTACATAATATTCACTATATATGATCTATGAGTATATAGTTAAACTTTTTAACGTTTGTTCATACAATTAACAGAGGAGACCCCAGCAAACCCACTATGGAGATCATCGACATATTTCTATTTAAACAGTATTTTCTTATTTGTGAGTTTGAAATCAACTACCAAATAAGCATAATCATTTAAAATGATCTAAAATGAACCGAATGAAAATCTAAGACCGCTCCAAATTCTCTTTAATGTAATATTTGTTTACTCATTATAATTGTAGATAAATGAAGTAAAATATAAATGTTTAATATCATACTTCAAACCGTCCAGTGCCCCTGTGTAAGGAGCCGCTGAGTCTCAATTGCCGTTGATCTTGTAAAACTGGTTGTACATCAAAATGTACATCAGAGAACTGTACGGATATTTGCCTCTTCGGTGCCATTAAAGTCATCGCAAGTGTATCCCACACAGATACTAAAACTGCAGCAAATGGATATAATGTTTTGCCTGCAACAAGTAAAAATATTTAAGATTTATGATTTATTTATTTCAGTTTTATAATATATATGAAACAAGATGGAATTTCTTCCATGTTTAACTGCTTTGGATTCCACAATAATTACATCTCATATACGTTACAATCGAGAATTCGACTATTAAAACTCATGATTAAAATTTCTGCTACGTGTTAAAAGTAAACGTAACTAAAATCATCCCTGAAATATAGTTCTATATTAATCTGAATAGTACATTCAAATTATTTCAATGGTTATCCAGTGATATGCCCTTTAAAATGAAAAAAATACAATTTTGTTTAATATATACAAACTATATGAACGACCGTTTTTTCAGGGATGCACGAAAACGTGTAGTGTGCATAATATTCAGTTATTAAATCAAACGCAAATTTCATTACTCCAAGTAGAAACAACGTAGCAAAGGCTTGACAGAAGCTTGAGAGGTATTCTAGGTATTCTGAAGTTGTGTTGTTGTAATAAGGTCGGCCACGAAATGTATGTATGCGGAATGTAGATAAGATAAGAATATATAATAGCGACACAAAACAGCACGATGCTATATAAAGTAGGTACAGATAATATTTCTCTTTATATTAATTCGTGAGTGCTCCACTAAAATAATAACGATGCCATCCAAATCGCCAAAAAGGAAATGTAACCTGTCACACCGATCACTATTTTAATTAGTACGAATTTATTGCAAAGGGTTTCATCCTTGTCAATGTTGACGTTATAATCGTAACAATTAATGACATTGCCGTATTATTTCTTCCTCGTTCCTCTTCCTCCTTTATGGTTATATCTTTAAAAATATATCCTCAAGAATTGGTGAAGAATTTGACAGCGTTTAAGCTTTTTATCGTAAAGTAACGTAACTGCCAACGTGCAAGTTAACTAATATTCCTACGAGTGCACGTATCCTCAATAGTATTTACAACAGTTGTGAATTTGTTTTTAATCTAACCACATAAATTTATAAAAGTGATAACGCATGAGCGTTGTAAGCGGTGCATTATTGACATTGAGTGTGAACTGAAATACGATATATGAATACAGACGATATATGAAATACTATCTGAAGATAATATGGAAGATAATAACCTGAAACCAGATGTACTGCGATTATCTGAGAAAAGAGTGCGAGAAGATATTGAAAACCAAGAATATGACGAGCAAAATGCTGGTGATGTCTTTATTACTGTAATAAGAAAGCATAAACGTTTTTCAAAGAGTTTTTCAATAAATTTCCATGTAGAAGTGAATATAGACGAAAAGATTGAGGTGTATGTAAAATCGATTGAATCCATATTACCAAAGCAATTTTGTATGGCTAAGCTGTTGAGAGCAGAAAATATTCTAAGAGTAAAATATAAAGGTCCGTAAAAAGCCTTGATACAGTTTAAATTGGATGCAGAGAAATCGATAAACAATAAGAAAATTAATGAAATGGAGCACAAGTGTCAAATATCGAATGAAATACGTCTTACGTACGGAGTTGTTAAACAAGTAGATCTAGATACTAGAGAGGAGGATGCACTTGAAAGCGAATATGAAATATTATAGTCTTAAAAGATTAAAAAGATTGACAACTTATAAGGAATGGAAGGATAGTTAGACTATTCGAGTAGGCTTTAAAAGTTCCACTTTACCCTCGTATGTATAGGGATACGAGTGTAGACTTAATGTGGAGCCATACACTTTTCCGGTCACACAATACTCAGACTGCTGGAAATACGGTCATATTGCTCGCTTTTGTTCTACATAAAAATATGATGTCCGAAATGTGGACAATCACACGCAAATTGTGGTACTAAAACATTCAAGTGCATCAACTGTAACCAACAACATAAATGTCACTGTATAAAAATTGTCCTGTATTCGTAAAAGAGAAAGAGATTCATGATATATCTTCGATGATATATGAGAACATCTATGATTGTAGACAGAAAATTCTTGAAGAGGTAAAGCGTAACTATAATAAAGTGAATTCGCAGGCATACAGTATGTTTTTTGATAGCACTTCTTTTAGTCCTCTAGATAACAATCACATTCAAGATATATATAATTATTTTGAAGATCAAATTATGGCAGCCGCTGATAGGAGCATTCCTTTTTTGAAATTATCAAATAATCCTAATAGAAACTTTAAACCCAAGGTGTATGTGGTGAATACATTATTATCAAAATTAGTTACCGAAAGATGACTTGCTCTTGATCAATTTAGAAGAAACCCTACTCCTATTAATTTAGACTTATATGAGAAAAAATTAACAGAAGTGCAAGCTGCTATTAAAAGCGCGAAATCATTAAGTTGGCAAAAATTATATAATTAGGTAGATAAATGTACCTCTGCTTCTGATATGTGGAATAAAATGCGTTGGTTGAAGGGACGAAAACGGGCAAAACTCTATATATCTGAGGAACTGATACAAAAACTACTCTCAAATTTAGCACCTGATTCTGTACTTGTCCCTTCTCCAAAATTTAAATCAGTGAATACAGCTTTAGATAATAAATTTTATAACCAAGAACTAAAACAGTGTCTTAAAAAAAGATACTGCCTCAGGCAACGATTCAATTACATATTCAATGATTTACAACCTTCCGCAATCTGGAAAAGTATACTTGTTAGTAGCTTAATACTCAGTCTGGCCATAAATACTGTTATGAAAGTGGTAAACCGAATCGCTGTATTACATTACACAAAGTGGAAAATGGAGCCAAACGCAATATTTAAAACTCTCCATACGCTTGGTATTAGTAAAATGTTTTTGTACCGGGCTATTAATAGGTACAATTATACATCCTCAGTTTGTGACAGAAAAAAGCTCTGTACGAAAAAGGTGGTCAAAACAGTAAGGGAATGGATTCAAAGAAATCCTGTCCGAAAGCAAAAGATTTTATCGGGAGATGAAGATAGCAACTAGAACCATGTCGCGTATTTTAAAATATGACTTAGGACTTGCAGCCTATAAGAGACCTACTGCTCATTTCTTAAGTGATAATTTTAAAAAGAATAGTATGGTAAAATCGAAACAACTTCTGAACCGATACGCAAAGAGAGGTCACAGAAAAATTTTGTTTACGGATCAGAAATTTTTTACAATTGAGCAACATTTTAACAAACAAAATGACCGTATTTATGCTCAAAGCTCTAAGGAAGTTTCCCAATTAGTCGACAGAGTGCAACGTGGGCACTATCCGACTTCAGTGATGGTTTGTTGGGGTATTAGCTATGAAGGAATGACTAAGCCATACTTTTGTGAGAAAGATATCAAAACATTGGCCCATATGTATCAAAATACCATTCTTGAGAAGGTAGTGAAGCCCCTTAACAACAACATGTTCAATAACCAAGAATGGTCCTCCCAGCAAGACTCGGCGCCGCGTCATAAAGCTCTGTCTACGCAGTCTTGGCTGGAAACGAACGTTTCGGACTTCATCAAAGCTGAAGACTGGCTGTCGTCTAGTCCCGATCTTAATCCGCTGAATTATGATTTATGGTCAGTTTTAGAGAGAACGGCTCGCTCTAAACGCCATGATAATTTGGAGTCCCTAAAACAATTCGTACGATTGGCAGTGAATAATTTTCCCATGGAAAGAGTACGTGCTTCTAATGGTAACTGGCCTCAACGTTTAAAGGACTGTATTGCAGCCAATGGAGACCACTTCGAATAAGCTTTTTATATGTTAAATTGTTTTATATTTATGTATTAAATAATGTAATAAAATGTTAAAAATACGTATGTGTTTTATGAAATGTAAAGAACATTTTGACGAACGATTAAAAAATAAAGGCACCTGGTATAAAACTCTGCAAAGTGAGCCGCCTCATATACCATGGTTTGATAAAAGTAACTTAAATAAATCTCTTATTGTTATTACAAACAGAGTACGTTCCGGACATATGCCACACAACAAGTTTGCATTGCTTATGAGAAAAACCGTATCACCCAATCGTGTAACGTGTGAAACGATAGAAGACTTGCAACACTTGTTGATGGAAAGTGACCGCAATAAAGCACAAAGAAAAGCTGTCGTCGAAGAGTTAAAACTTAATAGATTAGATCAGGGTAGCTTTCATAGAATCTTGTGTGCACCTGCAAGTGAGGAAGCCAAGATTCTATGAAAGTTTGTGTTTAAGTATCTTTTGTGAATACTTTAAGATTAGGGTACCATGTGACTGACATGTTTTATGTGGACCTAAGTCTCTAAATCAAATAAAAGTAAAAAAAACTAATATATTCTAACTTAAACCTAAAAAGAAGCATTCTATAATCTATATATATATATACTTAATCTCGGTTAGAATAACAATTCAAATTTCAGGTCCACCGCAGTTGCTCCGCTAATAGCCAATGGTTTGCACGCAAGATACTTATTTTCATTTCATAAAAAATATCCCCATGCTTATTTTCAAAACTTGTAATTATATTGAAAATAACTTTGTATAAGATAACATATCATCGCGGTAGCCTCATCAACAACAGTCTCCTTCATTCAAATCGCACTACAAAAGATATGGAAAAATTCTGATCAATAATGTATATATTACCTCTTACAACATGACCGCGAAGATATTTATGCTCCTCGTCATAAGTAGATATAGCAAATTTACATGATGCAGACATAGTTTTATGTGCTGATACATACCGAGGCAAGGGCCTGTAATAATTTAATTATGTTTATATTCATTTATAAGTTGACGTTTATCACAAAATTATCGGAATTTATGTAACAGAAAAGGAGCTATACTCAGAAACAGAAACTGTTGAAAAGATAGCAATGACATTTTACAATAAATGTTACATTTTTGCCAATAACTATAGAAATACCAGAAAATGCCTTTATCATCGTTATCGTCATTTTTAACCCGTAATCACTCTCTGCCGAGCATAGGTCTCTCTCCTTTTACACCCATCATCCTGGCCCTGAGTTAATTTCGACCAGTTCTTACACGCGCATTTTTAAATATTATTAATCACTCTGTCAGTATTCTAGACCAACTGCCATCACTCTGCTTGGCAACATATCCTCCCCAACTCCATCAGTATCATGATTGCTTTTCCAATATCGCAAACCATAGTGCGACGATGGATTTCGACATTTATTACTGGATCTATTAGTTTGATGCTGAGCTTAGCACTCTCCATGATTCTCTGTCTCCCACTCTATGATTGCATCAATATAATAAGAGCGAATATGTTCACTTTAAGAAAAAATAATAATAAAAGTTTGTTTTTTAATTTTGATTACAATTATGTACTATCCTAATAGAAAATCTGGGAACAACTTACCATATTTCATTATGGACCCATTCTGCCTGATGCGATAGCATAGGTGTTCCAGTTGAGACAGGAAACTCTACTTCAGGGTAAATTGCTTTAACTTTAGGAATATACCCCTGTATATATAGTCTGAAAAATAGGAACTTACATTGTTTGAACTAACAAAAGGATAAAGTTTAATAAAGCGTATGGAATAGTCAGTATATTTCTAAACTGGTTTTATTTTTCACCACTGAGTATAAACTATTATCGAATATATTGAGAAACTACAAATATGGTAAATGACTTTGTAATTTTTTGCAATATCCAAGTAAACCATGTTTGGACATAAACGATCGTTATCAATGTCATGAGATGATTTTTTTATCACTATTGAAAGATAAGTGGTTAAATTCAATAACAGCAAAGAGTAAATATATAATACATGCATCAAGCATACGCAAATGATTACTAACTCTCCTACAGCATCCAGTACTAAATAGGCGTTATCAGGATGATCACGTCTAGTAAGACCTATGTTCCGGCAACTGGGGTGTAATGAGCGTTTAAGGATGGCTTGTAGTAGACCGTGAGGTGCAATCTCCAAAAGTACTGCATTCAATGGTATTAATGCTGCAGTTTCTTCAAAGAGTACAGGGTTCTTGAATGCAAAAAAATATATATATATATCCTATGCGTCCAGTGTCGTGGTGATCTGTGGAATATCAATCCGATGTGCACAGGTTCAACCCGGCATCTACCAACGCATTTTTGTTTTTTTTGTACATTCACTAATTTAAATTAATAATACTAACGTCTGACGGTGAAGAAAAATATAATGAGGAAACCTGAACCTGAGAAATGTTCTTGTAGTTCTAGTGTATGTAGGACAACATAGAATTGTTGATTCTCAGTTTGAAATCGCCAATACATCGTGGACTGGCGTAAACTGATTATTTTATTATTATTTCATTTATTCATAAGACAATAAGTGTCCATTATATAAATATACACAAATTACTAAGCTACTTAGTCAAAATTAGAAATTAAATGTAATAGAATATTAAGGTATTCGATATTGTAACAAAAATTAAAAGTACTTACATATTAACACCACCGCCGTTATCTTTTTTCGCAAGTCTAACCTAACCCAACAAAATCCAGACGAAACCTGTTTTATTTAACTTAAAAATTATCAAGTTGCTAATATACAAAACGCAGTGGGTCGGCTCGCGCTTTCCTTGTTTTGCACATATAACCTAACTTTACCGATTTATTTTTCTCAATTTTCCCGTCTTGGTTCAGTTAGCTTAGGTCAGACTTATAAAATAAAGACATCGCCAGCTGACCATGACAATGCGCGGTTGTATTAATACGTAAGTACCAAATTCAATTATACAAGCACCGATATTCAGTGCTTCAGATAAGGACAAACGTATAACGTATATGTCTACCAGTGCTTTCATTATTCTTTTGGGATTGTTGCGAAGTCTGCCTAGGATGGATGCCGCTCTCTTACACATGATCGCATAAAAATCAACAATCCGAGCATATACAAGTATCCCCGAAGCGCTACAGAATCGAAGCAGTCCCAAGAATAATCGAAAGATTATTTATATTGCAACGCAAACCGTTGATGGTATTTTGACTATAGCTAAGCCATAGGCTGCTCGTGAAGAAACATTGGCAAAATGGTGTGAATAAATAATTTTTTGCTTCATCACAACAACGAGCATATCTACGGATTAAGATATGCCCATATTTTCCTCCGAGAAGAGGCCTATGACTCTGCAGTGGGTCACTTACACGCTGGTGATGATGATACGTCTTATGAATTAAATTAAAACATTCAGTATTTTCACTTTTTTGGGAGGTGGGTAATACCTTAAATAATTTTAATGGTTCCGTAATATGACTACCGCACACTTAGCAAGCTAAAATTGTACATCTGCAATGCTGGCAACTACTGTTGTTTTAAAATAAAAACTCAGCAATAATTGATTCTTAAAATGCCAGAAATGTAGCTGTACTCTCATTCCATTGTCATATAATATTCGACGGGATTACACTATACAGATCTAACTATATTTGTTGTTTATAATAATATGTTACCAATAAATTATTCGTCAGATACTCTGCCGAACAATACATAGCAGAAGGCTCGTTCCATTTCTCCTGCGGCACCGAAGTCGATACCCACTTTCCGCTACGAAGTTTGGGTTCCTTTATCACTTCCTTCATGTACTTTAATAGTCCTGGACCTGCGAGCCATTACCGTTATATTTTATTTAATTCAAGTAGATTATGAAAACGGATTATGCAAACAACCATACAATCATTTTCACTCGTAATAGTAAAAAATCTTAATTCATTTGAAGTTCATCTATTCTTCTTTGTACCCCAAAATCATTTGGCATGAGTAGAAAATTTATCTCCGATCTATTTTATAAGACATACAGCTTTACTTCGATCTGATTAGTCATATATGTGTTACCATTGAGGATTGAGTTAAAACACTTATGCCGTCAGCCACACCTTTCAGATCAGAATACATTAGTGGGAGTACTGATATTTTGCAATAAATTATAGCTTATGATAATTGTACCTACAAACGAATTTTACATAGGGTATATCGCCATAAATAATGCCGCTTTATAGGTTTACGTGGATATTTCTCGTTAGTCACATTTTTTTGTATTTTGATTAGATATATTAAAATGCGTGGTGTAGCCATTGTATCGAGCAATAATTTATTTGTGACGATAAATTCTGTGTAACATTTTAATGTAGTAGAATCAGCAATAGCCATAAAACTATAAAGTATATACATTGAAAAAAAATACCGGCATCAGCGACGTATCGGGAATGGAAGGCAATATTGGAGCAGGGAACTTCTTTAGCAAATATTCCTTTAGCTGATAACTTTGCTACAAACGTTTGCATTTCTTTCTCAGGTCCAGAAATAGTGCTAGATTGCTGGCCATTACGGCACGCTATTTCGATTTCTTGTGGGCAGATATTTTTAATCTATAAAAATTTGATCTTCTATAATCATGAGGCCACATGAATATTTAAAAAAATCCTTCAAAATTTCAATTCTAACCTTAAATAATTTGTTAAGGAGTAAATATATCAAAATATTGCAAAATTTCAGAGGCTTAAAATAAATTTTTCCTTTGTTACATATATGGGAAATGGAAAATCGCAATAAGGCAGCTTATAAGATTATATTTAAGATCTGCTGTTGTAATAGGGTCATTTTTTCGCTACCCAGAGTATTATTTTCAAGGCGTTTCTGTAAAAATGTAGTTGTTTTTTATACAGCTTTAAATTTAATCGAAGCTTTATCTAGCTGGATCTCTTAAATAATTTAATAAATCATGGATCAGCTATGTATATATTTGCACAAATTTTCAAATTGTTTTGAAACGTTTTGATATTGTTAGATCAATATTCTGGGTACTAGGACATACGGAAAATTCTAGCCGATCAATATAACCGGAATAGTTCTAAGATAACTAATTATTCTAAGAGAAATACACATAATTGAAATTAGAAGACGTTCTTTTATCTCATTTCTACAATTTTTTAAAGAAGTAGTAAGAGAGCAAATTACTTGTTGATATCCTAAACCGACGGCCACCATCGATCCTCGTATGAACGGCGTTTGAATGGAAATGAGGCCTCTATAATATGCTGCTAATATCACCTCTTCTGCCGTCAGACATCCGTCGGCATATGCACATCCCAGTTCTCCCAGGCTATGGCCTAAAAATAGCATTTGTAAATTTGTTAAAAGTGGAGCTTCAAGTTAAAATTTGATGGTAAAATCAATAAAGAAAGAAAAAAATTTATCCAAAAAATAATTGTTACCACCCAGAGTTATAAGATTTATAAAAAACTACTGTCATTATTCTGGCATACAAGCGTCAAGGTGTAAGCTACATTGTAAACGGATATATATTGGCTAACTAAGCTAATTTAAAAAAGTCACTAAAGCATTTTTCTTAAATTCACATATATTAGAAGACAAGGAATGCTAACTCAGTTCTCAAATTAGTGTTAGCAAGTTACTATTTAATTACCTTAGTTATACCATTTGCCTATGAATTTGTTATAGAAATGCTATTGGGTGTATTGAGCACTTATATCTATACAGGGGATGTCTGTTTGTTAGAACATACAATAATAAATATTGATTTACCAATAATTTTATCAGGAAACAATCCTAATGCTTTCAGAATATCAGTGAGTCCGATCTGAACAGCCGATATGCCGACAAATGAGTGAATGACGTTACTCAAAATGCTCTTATCACGAGACATTAAAATGTTCAGAAGATCAATACCCTTTGGCTCCAGAATTCGGTGACATCTAAAAATAAAACAATGTGACCTCGAAATTTAAGCATCATAAGGACTCATAAAACGTGTAAATAGAAATTCACGATTGCTATTTTCAGCTTCCTAACCGGTTGGTTAATTTGATTTTTTCAATAAATGGGATATACTAATAAAAAACATACAATTATTATTACATCCCAATCATGCCAGGATATATGGTAATTTGCAATTCGCAACAAACAAACATTATACTTTCTATTCACTTTTAAGTGGTTGACAATGGGTATGAATGTGTAAGAGGCTAACAAGGCTAAAAACACCAAAAACCTAGACTTAGTTTACCTTTCAATAGCTGCTGCGAAGATGGGTATACGCATAAGTTGTTCCCCCATTCCAGGCCACTGTGAGCCCATACCGCTGTACACGAACCAAAGCGGACGCTTCATTTCATCATAGTACTCAACACGTTCATTTAAACTTACTGTCTTTTGATCCTTTGTATCTGGCAAAAACGTTTAATTATCTTTAAACGTAATAAATATATAAACGAAAATAAATCCATATGCACTAAACGTTTAATTTTATTTATGAAACATTCACTCATATTACCTAGAATTATAAATCCCCTTGACATGTGTCCGGAAATATTCATCTCGTGTATGTTATGTAGTAATGCTAACTCTTCAGCATCTATGGGACGTGATTTTAAATCTTCTATGATTTTTATTACAGCGGACTCCTGTCTCCCTGATATAGTAACTAACTGTGGGATACTTGAACGATATTTGTTTAGGTCCTGAAATTTAATCATACCTAATGAACAGAATATTGCAGTCACGGAAATACTTCTCATAACGCAAACCAAATATTAGTTCGTATAATCTGCTCATCGTTTAAAAAAACTGATGGTCTAAGTCTCCAGCAAAATTAAAATTCTTCACCAAACAAATTTGCAGTTGCTGTTTGCGATAGGTTTTACCTGCCTGCAATCTTCTCGCCTCAGTTTATATGAATATGAAATGCGCAGTGAAGAAACATATTTTCATCAGTTATAACAGGACATAACTATAATATATTACTAGCTTACATAAATCCCATTTATAGACAATGGCTCCTTTTATATAAAAACATGGTCTTAATTTGTCAAGGCTTTTAGTACATTTTGGCAAAATCAAAAGTACAGCGATGTATTGTTTTTATGTTTAGTAATATATGAATGATTCTAGTACTTCAACATTTCATATATTTTCAGATTTAACGGCAATATAGCTTTTACCATTACCTAACAGAGTTATTAGTTCAATTTAAATTTCATACGCATTATATTACCTTTGGCTTGTAGTGTCCATGCAAGAGCACGTGTGCATTAATGCCTGTAATTGATAAAGCATTTACTCCAACATACGTCCGCTGAAAACTACGGTGATCACTGATCACTTCTATACGACCCTCACGCATAGCAGATATGTCTTGACGTGGTGTGGTTAAGTGAAGATTTCCAGCAAGTAGTCCGGTTTCGTATCCAAGAAGAACCTGTTTCATCACAAATGGTTTGAAATGAAAACTGAATTTATTGTTATTTTATGTACCAAATATTACTTCACTGTTATATTATGTTTATTAAGCAAGCTTGCAGTCCAAAAACATCACATCAAATATTATAAAACAAAGTCCTCTGCCACGTCTGTCTGTCTGTTCCCGATAGACTCAAAAATAACTCAACGGATTTTCATCCGGTTCACCGGTAGATAGAGTGATTTATAAAGAAAGTTTAGGTATATAATTCGTCCAGGTTTTGTGTAAATTGGTTGAAATATAACGATAATTGTTGGAAATATCGGCAAAAGTCAAGCAGTGTTTGTGTGTATTACACTGGATTCCAGAATTGTTTAGATTCACAATTGGACACGGTAAGAACGTTGCGTTCTCAGTCTAAGATTTTTTTTATTATTAGGGCGGGACAACGTCCTCCAGGACCGCTAGAATTATATATATCGTCGTTGACTTCATACTTGACAATACAACAAATGAAGCAAATTCGCGTTCAAAAGTAATTGTTGAAATTGGTTTTGGATAAAATTACAATCAGCCTCAAGCTTGCCAAATCAATGGACGCTGATGATGAAGAAGAGCGTTCAAGATTGGCATTTACGTTAACCGTTTTTAACTTTGAAATAAAATCATAAACATATGGTTCGACAAACATGAAACCAACCTTTGTAACAGCCGATATTCCGGAAGCAGCTTCACCGTATCCTATGTTAGACATCACACTTCCTACTAGTAGTGGAATATCTCTGTTCTTGCAAAAAACATTATCTATAGCTTCCAGCTCAGACTTATCCGCGTCCGAAACGGCTATAAGAAAAAACTTTCTTTTAGCGCAAGTACCTAATAAACTCAGTGCGAATAAACTGATGATATAAGGATAAAAAAATATAATTCAATTCAATTGCAACTGTTGCTTTCTCGAAAATAACTTATAGCGAAAATAAATTATATACTTTATCCAATTCGCCACTACTAGCCACTTTTAGTTCTTGAGATATTTAACATAGTAGTAACCTACCTGAACCAAACGCTTCCACATATTCCACATCGCTTGGAGAAATTCCAACTTCTGAGTAAAAATCTTTCAAAAAGTTTGCTGTCTTCATTGGGTCTCGATAAAACCCATATCTAGGAGTTGTTGCTCCTTGTAATATTGAAGTGTACTCCGATTTCACGTGTAATACTTCAGCATAGATCCTATTTGGAAAATATATAAAAGCATTATTGTTGTTCTATATTGAAGTATACATTAATATTTTTCATCGTTACAGGTGAGCAATTCAAATTTAAAGGTCCTTGCAGTATTGCAATATTTTTACAGTTATTTAGACATTTCGTTTTAGCTATTCAAAGTAAACAAATAAGTACAATAATATAACAATTTTAAATACCTAAAATAATTTAATTTTAATGTGTAAGTAATTATAACATTTTCGTACCTCAAAGCATCTTTAGCCTTCTGTAGGAACAAAACATTAATAGCTTCTGATTTAACACAACCGTCGGCATTTTCATCGAATGATTTGGTTTTTCCGTCTTTACACATTTGCATAATTCTGTAATAAATTATTTGGTTTTATTAATTACCAACTAGCATTTTTAAGCATATACACACGGGCGTCGTCATTATTTCATCACAAACCAAGAAAAATTCCCTTGACTGAATACAAAAAAAAAACAAAGAAATGTGATTTCTTGTAAGTTTAATTTTATCTCCCGAATGCATTACTTTTTGTTGTATTAGTAGAGATAGTGGATCTTCATATCAAATTAAAAATACTTTATTCAGTTTAAGGCAGTTATGACAGTCAAAACTATCACCGTTTCGGAAAACAACCCAGTCACCGAGAAGAACCGGCAAGAAACTCGACCGGGTACATACAACAACATGTATGATAACTCCATACAGCAATGATCAGAGAATAGTTTTTACGTAAATTTTAAACAACATTGTTATCGGTACAAAGATCAATGCATG
>MU159177.1:22945-84410 GCA_015888305.1 Antheraea pernyi
GTATTTCGATTGAACAAGGCATCGTAACAACATAGAATAGTTCAATTGCGCAACTTATTGAGTAACATAGAGTAGTCTGATCGCGCATCTTATTGAGTAACATAGAGTAGTCTGATCGCGCATCTTATTGAGTAACATAGAGTAGTCTGATCGCGCATCTTATTGAGTAACATAGAGTAGTCTGATCGCGCATCTTATTGAGTAACATAGAGTAGTCTGATCGCGCATCTTATTGAGTAACATAGAGTAGTCTGATCGCGCATCTTATTGAGTAACATAGAGTAGTCTGATCGCGCATCTTATTGAGTAACATAGAGTAGTCTGATCGCGCATCTTATTGAGTAACATAGAGTAGTCTGATCGCGCATCTTATTGAGTAACATAGAGTAGTCTGATCGCGCATCTTATTGAGTAACATAGAGTAGTCTGATCGCGCATCTTATTGAGTAACATAGAGTAGTCTGATCGCGCATCTTATTGAGTAACATAGAGTAGTCTGATCGCGCATCTTATTGAGTAACATAGAGTAGTCTGATCGCGCATCTTATTGAGTAACATAGAGTAGTCTGATCGCGCATCTTATTGAGTATCATAGAGTAGTTCAGTCGCTTAGTTCATCGCGACAATATTGAATAATAACATCGAGAAGTCTTCATCGTCAGTAGTAGTGCTCTGTTGGCTCGGGGACGCGGTCATTATACGAGAACCACGGTGTTTTCTTGCGACCACCCCGACCTCCGCTTCGTAATCCACCACCTTCATCGGCTGACTCGTGCATCATTGCACATCACCGAGGCACCTTCAAGACATCACCGGCATCCGACTGTCGCCACCGAGGCGGGCTACCGGCGCTCTCGCTACCACCTTCGAGAGTTCTACGCCCGCCCACCGCCGGGGAACGTCGCCTCGCCTCTCGTCTCACCTCATTTCCACGTCACCCCACCTAACCGCGGGCCGGTGACGTACGAGGGCGAGAGGTGTCGCCATATTGACAGGCTGCGGCCCCAATAACAATAGTGCGCTTATTCTACAATTAAAACATTATGGTATTTGTGGATCGTCTCTCGACCTTCTAGTCTTTTATTAAAAAGACCGTTGTCAGAAAGTTAGTATACAAGGGGTAACCTCTGCAGGAACCTTTGCACGAATTGGCGTCACACAGGGCTCTATTCTAGGACCGTTCTTGTTCTTAATATACATAAATGATCTGCCGCCAATGGTCAATAACTGTGCTGACATGGTGCTTTTTCAGACGATACTTCAATTATATTTAAAGTAAAAAGGACAGATTCAGAGGTTGGGCATGTAAATAATACTTTAAACCAAATTTCTCATCGGTTTGTTTACATTAAATAACTCATGCCTAATGTGCCACAGATTCATAGTAGCATCAAGATCGAAGGGAATTTTGTAGGGTTAGTTGATGATACTGTATTCTTGGGTATCACACTAGATTCAAAATTACAATGGAGTCCTCAAATTAACCAATTGGCAAGCAAATTAAGTTCTGTTGCATTTGCAGTACGTAAGATTCGCCAGCTGACTGATATTGCCATTGCTAGGTTAGTCTACTTTGCCTACGCCCATAGCTTAATGCCTTATGGCATTCTGTTGTGGGGGACAGCAGCTGAGGTAGACACCATATTTTTATTACAAAAATGGGCAGTTCAAGCAATTTACTAACAGGGACCTCGCGAATCCTTAAAGACCACGTTCAAGGAATACGGCATCTTAACTCTGCCCTCCCACTACATTCTTGACAATTTAATGTATGTCCGTAAGAACCTTGAAAAGTTAGATTTTGTAAAAAACCGGCACAATCTAAATACTAGAAACTGTGACAAACTGGTTGTCCCACGGTTTAGACTTATTAAAACCAGTAATCGTTTTTTAGAAAATAGTGTTAGATTTTACAACAACGTCCTGAAGGATAATACCGATTTGCCGGATTGCGAATTTAAGCCCCATGGCAAGCGGGTTTTGGTGTCAAAAGTTATTATAGAGTGTATCAATATGTGCGTCCATTAAAAAAGTTTGTAACATGTACCTAATGTATATTCTAAATCTATCTATACTATAATAAAACTGTAGCGAGGCCAAATCTGTACATGAAATATTTTTTGAAAATTTTAATCAGGGTAGACTTTGTTATCGATATAGAAGCCAAAAATAATCTTATTACAATTTTTGTCTGTCTGTCTGTCTGTATGTCTATCCCTGTGAACACGCATCACACTGAAAGTACTGAACCGATTTTAACGAAACTTTACACAGTGATAACTAATATTACAAGGTTACATTTAGGATACTTTTTGTCCCATAAAACGCAAGGGGTTCTCCAGGATAACGAAAGTAAAGAAATTAGTTAATGTAACTAGACTTTTTTGCGACACCTTAGTACAAGAGCCAGCAACGTTGGAAGAACGAGAATTTTAGAAAACTGAAAATATATTATGCCCGTCCAAACACGATTCAGGATACCTGCTAGCCGTTTAACGTTGTGTTTTTTAATACGCATCACACCTTTACAGGTCAAAATTTTGGTTTAAAAATATTTTAATGAACATTTTTTTTTTCAGTAACTTTTAAACGCTATTAAAAACATGAATTTATCATTGCCAGACAATTTTGTTATTGACAATAATATGCACGATGATATTCTTTATAAATAAAGTAATTATTTTTAAACCATTTTATGTTTTCCATTGCAAAGAACATATTTTATTTTATTAACCATTATGATATTGAGATTTCACCGTAAACAATGAAAAACAACGATAAACGTAAACATATAACTTGAGACTGACGCCATCTTGAATACGTGTGTCTATAACAGGCGCTTCCACAATTATCGCTATCTTTATTATACAGCCAGTGTTGCGGTAAACTATAGCTATATATAAACATTATTTTTGAAATATATTGATGAAATTGTTTGCCTTGAAGAAAGAAAGGGCTTTTTCTTCTTATTAAAACTTTTTACAATACATTGAATATTGTTTTGACATGTTTGACATATTTCCAATTAAACCATTAATAGCTTCAGCGTGGCTCTACCACCTACAAAGTTAGTACACTACAGTACACCTACACTACAGCAATTTATGTATTCTGCTCATATCTTGGGAAACTGTAGGATCAACTTGATTCGGAGGACTAGTAGGGGGAGGCTGCAATTCGCTCGCCTCCTCCCGCCACCAAAGCTGATCCTGAGCGGATGGGCCAGGGGGCCGTCTCCTCATTGCACAGGTCTGGCTGATGAGGGGAGGCAGCTGGAGTGTACTCCGTCTGTCTACCTATTGAGCAGGAGCCCGGCGGTCACATTCCTCCGGGCGTGCTGTTTGGGCGACTATCCAAGATTGAGTAGCTAGTACGATCCCTTACCGCCGCAACAAATACGGCCTGTCGGTACAACGTTAAAAAAAGGATCAACTTGATTATATAAAAAGTACTTTTCTAATAACTAACTATCATCACTTATCTTTTCTCCCGCCTCGATTGAGCATATTAATAAAACTTTTACGTCAATACATAAATATGTACTTTTACTCGCTATATTGTTTAAAAGTTTGTAAGCAACTAAGACCATGTTAACTTATAAAAACCTCACGTTAGCCTAGTGTTTGAGGTAAAACACTCGCAAAATAATCACACGAAAAACAAAAAAACGTACGCAGCTAGAGTTCTTACAAATTTTGGCAATTTAGAAGATACTACTGAACACTTGATAATACCGTATTGTTGTTGTTATTTAGAGTAAGCGTGATACTATATAGAGTATATCATATAGCATTTAATATATAATATATGTAAACCAACAAAAGTTAAGTAATGTCGTCGTTTTAAGGAGTTTGTTGTTAAATCGAGTGTCGTTAGATAGATAGAGTTTGGTAGTTATTTTATAGGCAGTTAGGTTTGTTGTAATCCGCGAGGGCAATTCCTCGTTCTCCCCATGCCTAGAATCCTTTTCCTAAACATACCGCTAGAGGGACGCGTGCAGTCGCGCCGCCAGTATCGTTTGCGCCGCGCATTATAGTGAACGCTCTGTGTTGCGAACAAGTGCGTAAGCTACGCCGCAAGTGAGAATACATGTTGTGATCCGCCTACTAACTAGATACCGACGCAATACCGTATTATCAGGCACTGTGAAAAAAGGCCGATCGGCCGCACCTCTGCCAAGTAAGGGTGTATGTTTCTAGTTCCCAGCTGAATCGATTAAATACCTTTGAATCCTACGTTTGACCATGTATCCGTAATACCCTTGCTCTCGCAGACCGCTAAAAATACTTTCCACATCTCTCCTTATATTAAAAACGCAATCAATGGAGGTGAAGAAACAAGTGATTTGACCACACTACCTATAGGTTCAAGCCACTATTCCCTCCAGAGGTTATACTGTATATAAATATTGAACCTACTGAAGGAGTTAAATTAGTATAAGCACATACTTATACAAACATATAAATATACATAGACATCTTATTTTTGAAAGAAACATTGGTGTAATTGGATTTTAAAGATAGTGATAATTTCAGCGTCTCGAAAATCACACGAATATTTTTAAGAAGTTTCCTTACCCGCATCGTAAATAGCTTGATAAGTCTGTTCAAGAACTTTACGTGCCATAGAATCCATATTGTTTCCGAGACGATAATGCACTTTGAAGAATTGAGCATCGAAACGTTCCAAATTCGGAACTTTCCCCGTAAACTCCACCGCCTCTGGATGTTGGAATTTCCAGCGTGAGTTTTTGTCCGACACTGGATTTATCTGTACACACAGGCTTATGTTAAATAATATGTACTAATAATAAATAGTTCTCGTTTAGTAATAGATAATCAACTACGTTTTAATGATAAAGAAAACAAGAAAATGTTTCCATTTCTTTAATGACTAATATACTAACGCTACTAAACAAAAAGGAATACAGAAAATCGGGTGAAAATAGAAGACGTTCTTAATTATTTTCTCTCCGCCTATTCATATAATGAAGATAATGAAAACACAGTTATTTTGAGGCTCAATCACGTCAAATCTCGTGAATGCATCGGCATGGGGTTATGATCACTTCAATTTGGAATTTTTCGTAGATGTTTTCGAGACCCCATTGAGCGAGTTAAATGTGATCAAACGCTAAAACCTTTCAAAATCAATCAAAATCAAGACAACTTTATTCAGTTTTAGCCTGACAAGGCGCTTATGAACTTCAAGACTGACACCGGTTCGGAAAACAATCTACGAGAAAGGACCGGCGAAAAACTCTATCTGATTTATCTTTTCATAATTCATAACATAACATTTTTTACGAACATGCATGGTTATAGACGTAGTTACATTCGTTTTTGGCTGATGTACAGGGAGGGGCGTTATTTTCAGACGTCACCATCATCGTTTAAGGTATAAAAAGGTAGATAGATACAATTGAAAAGACTGAATAAATCTTCTAAATATATATAAATCCAGTGTCATGATGTTTGTCCACGATGAACTCCGAAACTACCCAACCGATCTTCATGAAAGTTCGCATTTATGTATAACTTGGTCCAACTTGAGAGATAGGATAATATATGGTTCGATTAATGACCCCAATATTATTAAATTATGGCCAATGTTTATTATTGTTATTAATTGTTTTATCAGTCTTCAATAGATGGCGCCACTTTTTAATTTGAATTTAATTTGCCCACATATTACCAAATAATTTATCATAATTTTAATTCACCATGTAATAACTGAGCTACAGCAACGCGTGGGAGGGTCCGCTAGTAAATATATATAACTGTACCTTGTTGTAAAGGATATGCGAAAGTTCCTTCACGGAATTGGACTGTGGGTACAGGCCCGACATTCCAGATATGACGACTCTCTCGCCGTCCAATTTCATGGACTTCCCGTCGTCATGATTCGAATGCGCTTGAGGTGTCAGAGACATGGTGATGTTGTTGAGAAACTAAATACGAAAACACAAGTAAAATATATTTGCTTGAACATAATTTGTTATAAATGAATTATGGATTTCGATAAGTTTTTACCTGTTTATTGGAAAAAGACATATTTAATTAAAAACTATGATGTACTGACGAAGAAATTGAAACTAATTCTTTTCTTTACGGTATGTCTTTGTAACGAAATTTTGTCAGTATTTTTGAATACCTCCTTAATATTTTCTATCTCAGTATATTTATATATATCTCTTTTTTTCTCCGAAACGGCTGAAGCCTTATTGATGACACTTTCACAGGTAAATATATGTTTTCGTTAAACTATAATGATATGGTTTCACAGATATGATTTAGAACCAATGAAATATTTATAGTGGATAATAGAAAATTTAATTATAATTTTACCATGACCTTTTCTATTATCCACTATAAATATTTCATTGGTTCTAAATCATATCTGTGAAACCATATCATTATAGTTTAACGTGTATGGAACAGTATAATAATATTTAAAGAAAACATATATTTACCTGTGAAAGTCTCATCAACATGGCTTCAGCCGTTTCGGAGAAAAAAAGAGATATATATAAATATACTGAGATAGAAAATATTAAGGAGGTATTCAAAAATACTCATGACTACTATACGAATAATACAGTGTTTATATATTGATCTAATAATCAATTGTAGCCAAAACGGTTGATTATATGCACTTGACCAAAAAAAAATAATGTTCGTAATACCTATAATATACCAGTCGACTGTTTAGACAGTAGCAATATTTCTGGAGGTCACTCTGCACTCAATTCTCGTTCTAAATCAATTAAAAAATAGGTGCTTAATATTGGACCTAATAATCTAGAAAAATAAAAAATCATACACAATCCTCCACACGTCTATGTTAAAACACAGTGCCAATGACCGTCGCGTCGTATGATTTCACTTTCATTTGAAAGGGAACATGGGAACGTCAGGAACAAAAAAGAGTTTATTGCCCGTTCGCCCATTGTAGCTTTTGACACCGGTCGTTGCACTTAGGTTTATTATTTTATTTACACGTTTGTAGCTATACTTTTGAAAGTCTTAGAACAAAGTTTAACTGAGGTTTTCTTGGTTATTTATTAGTATTTGTTTTAATATTATTATTTTACTAGCGGGCACAGCAGGTGTTGTCCCGCCCTATTATAAAAAAATCCTTGATAAATTATATACCAAAATGTTTTTACCGCATTAAATTCCGTCAATTACTTTTTAAGTTTATCGCGAACAGACAGACAGACAGACGCGGTAGGGGACTTTGTTGTATACTATGTAATGAGGATATGTTAAATGTGACCATGAAGTCTCATATCCTAGATTATTGCGAGTGTTTAAGCACTCACCTGGTATACATATAAACATAATACAATAAATATATAATGTAATAAATACATAATAATATACCTATAATTTCACACAAATAAACCAAATAATTTTTTGTTTTTTTCTTTCTGGAAAAATTATACGCAACGTCTCTTTATTTACTCGAGACAAAATTTTGTAACAATCGGTTGAATAGTTAAGGTGTTAGTTTGTTAACCTAATAAACAAACTTTACAAGTTTACCACATAATAATATAAATATATATTTTCAGTACCTTCCAACTTTGTTACCTACACAATGAAACGTAAGGCCAACGCCAATTGCAAGTGTAGATTCCATAATTATATTGAGGATCAGCCCATTTATATAACGTGGACATTAACATAAAATTAAAAACCACATTACTGTAGGCATGCTTTAATGGTTCTGCATAGTGTTGTTATCATGGTTTCTTTTTAGCAAGGAAATATGATTGTTAAACAGAAATCCCCGATTGATTGTAAACTAGTTTCAACCATTGACATATAAAAACCCAAGATGCACAATCTCGAATAAAAGTAGCGCTCAAAACTGGCCGCACAAACTTCCCAATACACATACGTGGTTATAGTTATGCGATAAACTTACGATTTTGCAAATTCAACCTTACCTGAATGATTTAAAGTTGTTTTTACAAGGACGTAAGCGACGTGTGATTATTTGAAATGATTGCATAATCCAAAATTATGCACTTGTTAGAAAGATTAATTATTTTATTTTATTGTATTTTTAATGTAAAAACAACATCAAACGATATGATGATTAAATGAAACCAATTTTAAAATGATTTAAAAAAGCCACTATATTTTAACAGAAATATTTACAGTTTAACCAAAACATACCTCATTTGGTCTTAGATACATATTAATTTAGTAGTTATTGTTTTATTACTTCTTTTTATTAATAATCTATCACGGCCAGACTGACCAGTACTTCGCTCTCGATGTACACAACCCTTGTAAAGCTAATCTTGTCACAGGTTACTATCTCAGTGATCTCTATCCCTGACATTCCGTCTGGAGCAGGTGCTGACCGGGCACGGGTGCTTCGGTTGGTACCTGCACCGGATAGTACACAGCGAGCCAACCACCGTATGCGAGGAAGTCGTCTCGCAGCAGGAGGCGGCGGAGAGGGCTCTTGAGGACGAACCTCAAAGTGGCCATCCCCGCCAACGGAGGACAGGCAGGAGGAGTTTATCCGCCTCCTCCCACCGTAACCGGACTAGGGAAGATGGGTCGTTGGGCCCATCTTCCCATTGCACAGGTCCGGCGGACGGAGGAGACGGCCGGTGTGTACACGGGCCAACCGCTGCGGCGCCACGATGAAGTCTATAGAGATCTCGTGTCGCCCCAACTATAGTGGCAGACATACACCACGGGGTTTTAATCCGTGCGAGTCGGACATAACCTACAGCGGTACTCACGGCAGATTTGTAGGGAATGCCTGCCGTACCCAGCTTTCATGAAATCTCGACCCAGGACGCCTTGTCCTGAATAGTAACGGGGTGAGATGGGCGGGGCTATTTGCCCGAAACTACGGAACCCGCAGCTTTGAGCGAAACGGGTCTAGAGGGCGTGGGTATCGCCTTTGGCGCTTTCGCGCCATCGACGTTCAGGATTTTTGAAGGCTTAGTGCCTTCATCAGATAAGGGATTTAGGCGCTTATGGCGCGGTCGGCGCGTAACGGTGGTGAAGCCATCGTCCTTCTAAAAGACGAACCTCGCTATTGGCGGCCATAGCGGGACCTACGGAGGGGAGCGGCGCGGGGGCAAGACATTAAAAACCTCCTCGCCAGAGGGGCAGGGGGGGGCGCGCCTTATTTAATTTAACGGACTATCCCGAGTCCGGATCAATGGAGCTGTGGACGATGTGCAATGCCTCACAGTGGACCTACAGTGCCTAGGGGGAAGCCCTAACACTTCTTTCTTCTTGCACGGCACGACGACACGCAGCGCGAACCACGGAGCCAAGCGCGACGTACGCAGGCACGACGCGCTGGATTCCTGGAACGCGAGACGGCGACACGCAGAGCGCGGCGGACGCTGGACGCACTGAAAAGTGCGGTTTGAACGTACTGAAAAGAGTACGGTTCACTACGTTTTGAAAAGAACGCTTAAGGAGTCTTTCGTTGCAGAAACGAAAAACGATTGAATAGAAATGAGAAATCGCGCAAAAACTGAGATTCTTGATGCGAGAACGCGGACGCTTGTACACGTCGCGAACTATAAACGGTATCGTGAACGAAAATGAATGTAAACA
The DNA here is from genome assembly GCA_015888305.1 of Antheraea pernyi. NCBI lineage: Eukaryota > Metazoa > Arthropoda > Insecta > Lepidoptera > Saturniidae > Antheraea > Antheraea pernyi. The sequence goes on from MU159177.1 coordinate 32,548, forward strand.
AACGCATTGAAAGTAACTTGGCGCACGTATCCGATCCCCAAGGAGGTATATGTTGGAAACCTTAGTGATTATTTTTACAAAACAATTTATACATGTTAATCGTTATTTATCAAGTTATTTGCCATTTTAAAGACGGTGTGACTGACGTCACTCGGGTACATTAAAAAACAATGCTTTTTGAATATAAGTTTGAGCAAATACGTTTGTTAAAATCCTTACTGATCATTTCTACAAACCAGTTTATACATATTATTCGTTATTTACCACATTATTCGTTATTTACTAAGTTTTTTGACATTTTAAAGACAGTATAATTGTTCAATTAAAAAGCCACTATACTTCTATTTTAACAGAAAGATTTCCAGTTTAACCAAAACATACCTCATTTGATCTTAGACACATATTTATTTAGTAATTATTGTTTTATTACTTCCTTTATTAATAATCTATCACACTCATTTTTGTGTGGTGTCTGTGAGACGTTAAGTGTATCTTGGGTTTTTGTATGTGGGCTTAAACATAAAATTCAAATTTGAATTGTTTCTTTTTAGTTTCAACGTTATGATTATGATCACCTATATATAATAACTAAAAATCAATTGCGGAATGTATGCAAGCACATCGCTTCAAGATGGCTGAAAATATTTGGCTAATTAATATTTTTAGGTATTTGTATAGTTTTTTATACCATAGTAGGCAAACTAACTGACTTCACCTGATGTTAAGTGATAACCACCGTCCATAGACACTTGCAACACTACAGGCGTCGCAAGTGCGTTGCCAGCCTGTGCTGGGAGGGAGAGGAGGAAGAGGGGAGGTAGGCCTGTCAGAATAAGGTTTGTGTGAAAGGAAATGTTTGGAAAATCGTACAAGATAAGTGAAAAGTTTACTTTAAAATATCTACATATCAAAAGGTAGAGATTGAGTGAGACAGAAGTTAATATCTTCAAAAATATTGATAGTTCAATTGCCATTGTTTTTTTTTTTTTTTTGGCAGTGAGTCTTCTATATATTTTTACCGCCATTGCCGAGTAGGTGATAATATTACAAGTTTCTTGTGATAATTGCAATATTCTAACAAAAAGGTGCCTCCCTTGTTAGAACTTTCCGTGGAATTTGTGGCATTTCTGTATTCACGCTCCGTGGTATTATTTTCTGTCCACTCCACTCTACTCCACACAATAACCGAATTATATTATATAAACTCTAAAAAGAGAGTTTATATAATATAATTCGGTTATTGTGTGGAGTAGAGTGGAGTGGACAGAAAATAATACCACGGAGCGTGAATACAGAAATGCCACAAATTCCACGGAAAGTTCTAACAAGGGAGGCACCTTTTTGTTAGAATATTGCAATTATCACAAGAAACTTGTAATATTATCACCTACTCGGCAATGGCGGTAAAAATATATAGAAGACTCACTGCCAAAAAAAAAAAAAAAACAATGGCAATTGAACTATCAATATTTTTGAAGATATTAACTTCTGTCTCACTCAATCTCTACCTTGTCACCACTATCCTTATCCTTACATATTATAAAACAAAGTCCTCTGCCACGTCTGTCTGTCTATCTGTTCGCAATAAACTCAATAACTACTGAACGGATTCATGCGGTTTTCACCAGTAGATAAGCAATTCATTAGAAAGGTTTAGGTATATAATTTGTCAAGGTTTTTATAGTATCATGGCGGGACTACGCCCGCCGGGCCCGCTAGTTACTAAATATATAGTCAAATAACCACGCATCACTGCTAAAGTACTGGGTTCACAAAAAAACCTCATATAAGAAAATTATAAAACATATCTTCGGAAGTAACTTAGTCTTTGTTTCATTAAAATCGGTCCACTCTATCAAAAGTTATTGTAATTTTAATGGCGCCCCGACTTATGTATGAGAGAAAAGTAGATAACCGAATGGACTAAATACGTTTAGATGACTTTATTAGTCGTCGGTTTGTACATCAGGTTCCGCGTGGACGAAGTCGCGGACACAGCTAGTATTTAATAGTTAATTAAAATAATAACAATAGTTGCTCACATTTGAAATGATTTTTAGCAAGACTAGTATAATTAACGACAGCAGAGAACAGGTGCGGACCAAGAAACGCAAAAAAATACAAATATCAAACCAGTTCACAGGAATTTACTATTCAGCGTAAGTTATAAGCCATTATATATACAGATAATAGATACAAGTATACGATGCGAATATCTATATAATATATAATAGTATTATCATAATATATACGGGGTATTCCATGCCAAATCAACCACTTTTGAACCTTACCCCTTTAGATTTCGCTGAAATTTTTTTTATCTTTTTCTACTCGATGAAAGACGTTTTACAGAAATTTTTCAATTTTTTTTATCCAACCCTAAAAAAGTTATGAAGCTTTCAAAAAAATGGCTCTTTTATTTTCAAATAGCCATAACTCTCTCAAAAGTTGACCTTTCGGGACGTTTTTTTTCAAAACTTTTGTTTTTAATTGAATTTTTTGAAAAAATAAATAAAAAAATTTAACATGATCGCTTCTATGAAATAATCGCGTTTTTTGTATAAAATCGTTATTTTTTCGAAGTTCGTCGTTCTAAATTTTTGTTTTTATTTCTCAAAAAAAACTTCAATCAGTTCTACAATTATCCCCGTGTATTGTGAGTGGGCCGACTTTTTTTCTCTTTTTTTTATTACTTTTGGAAATGAAATAGTCGCACCAATGTTTATAGAACGTAAAAGTACGTATATATATAACTAATAATTAAATTATAACTAGTTGCCGATGCTTATTGTTATTAATAACAATACGTCGCTCAACTAACGAACACTCTCTCTTCACATCTATCGCACACAGAAAACCTCAGAGCTAAGTTGAAATTAGGTTGTGTGAGTATTGTTGTTGCTTCAAATTCGTTTTTAGCGGTGTCCCATCCGGTAATTCCACACTATACTTCTTCAAAATAGTAATTAAACCAGCCATTACTTGCATTTTGACAAACATCAGTAATTACGAGAACTTTTCACGATATGAGAGAAGTCATTGTTAATAAAAGCATGAGTTATCGAGCTTGGGAATATAAAAGACACCTTATTTGGAGCAAAGCGTTCTATAAAGAACATGTTTCGACTCTTGTTAAATGTTTGAAATAATGACGTCAGCCTTCAGGAGATATCAACCCTACGTATTTTAAGACATATAAACGCATCACACGGCATCCGTCCTGTTCTCAACACAGGAACGATAGCAAAGAACAAAAGATAATAAACCGGCACAATCTAAATACTTGAAACTGTAATAAACTGGTTATCCCATGTTTTAGACTTAATAAAACCAGTAACAGTTTTTTTAGAAATAGTTTTAGACTATACAACAAAGTCCCAAAGGATATTACCGATTTGCCGGATTGCGAATTTAAGCGCCATGTCAAGCGGGTTTTGGTGTCAAAAGGCTATTATAGAGTAGATCAATATGTGAACGATGGTGATGTCTGGAATTAACTCATCTCTGTGCATCCATTAAAAACGTTTGTGACATTTACCTAATAGCTATATATTTTGTATATTTGTTAGAAAGATAAACCAGATCGAGTTTCTTGCCGGTTCTTCTCGATGACTGTGTTGTTTTCCGAACCGGTTGTAGTTTTGACGTTCATAAGTGCCTTCTTAGGGCCTAAATTAAATAAAGTGTTTTTGATTTTGATGAACAGGTTAATAGCTGTTGACTCAACATGAAAACTGAAATTAATTAATTTCTTTCAAACGTGACTAGTAAAACACAAAATATCAAGTAAGTCTATTGCATAGTTACTTAAATATACCACAAACTCTTTCTTCTATACATATATTAAGATGGTGAATCTAACGTGTTTGTACTTTTTCGAGTTTCGTGAAAAAAAATGTTACAGGTGTCTAGGAATAAGTAATATAATACATTTCAATCATTTTTAGAAATGTCTGTCTGTCTGCCTATCTGTATGAGTGTCTGTTTGTATGAACACGCATCACTGCTAAAGTACTGGGTTCACAGTAAAATCTTATATAAGAAAATCATAAAGCATATCCTCGGGTAACTGTAACTCGGGTCGAGTAACTCAGTCTTTGTTTCATTAAAATCGGTCAACTCTATCAAAAGTTATTGTAATTTTAAATACGTTCAGATGACTATATTAGCCATTGTTTTGTACATCAGGTTCCAAGTGAATGAAGTCGCGCGGGCACAGCTATCGATATTAATTTTCTTTATAACTATTTGATGAGGATGTTATTTATTTCTAGATGGTTTTATTTACAATACACAAAGAAGATCGATGTCTTTCTTTATGCCAAAAGGCAGCAAACAGGCAGACGGCCCACTTGATGGTAAATGCTTACCGTCGCTTATGGATAACTGCAAGACCAAGAGCGTCACTGTTGTGTTACGGACCCTGAAGAGCATGTTTCAGTCCCTTCTTGAATGTTAGATACATTGTAGACAACAATGATGCATTTTGTAAAGAGTCAATGTATATTGTTTAATGTTATTTCTTTTTTCGGTTCAGTATTATTTCTTTGTTTATTATTCTTTTCTTTGTCACAGTAAGTCATATTTCGAAAACCTATTCACCATTATTTTTTCTCAACTTGTAAACATGATCTAAATCGAAATTTGTGACTATTATTTGCTAATTAAAGATGTTCAACTTGCAAGTAAAAAAAACAGGGATTTCCCCACGTTAAAAAAAAGGGAGACCGGCGGAGGCTGACTAACTACAACAGCCGATTTAGAGCCGGCTTCTTCCTCCCTCCTTTCTTTGCTTCTTTGGCTTCTGGTAAGACAATAGTAGGCTGTGCGGTCACCTTCACAACAGATGTGGTTGCGGCTTGAGCGGCCCTGCAATCACCCAGTAGCGAAGGCCGGATCTGCTTCTCCGGTAGAAGCCTATCTTGTAGGACATGAAGACGAGCATTAATAATATCGCCCATTGTATGCATCATCCCTCGCATTACTTGCTCCAGCTTAGAAAGGCTACTATAGAGTGGATCAATACGTGAACGATGGTGACGTCTAGAATTGACTCCTCTCTGTGCATCCACTAAAAACGTATTAGTATTAAAAATATATTTGAAATATATATATATGTTAAAAAGATGTACCCAATTGAGTTTCTTGCCGGTTCTTCTCGGTGACTCGGTTGTTTTCCGAACCGGTGGTAGTTTTGCCGTTCATAAGCGCCTTATTAGGGCCTAAACTGAATAGAGTATTTTTGACTTGATTTGATTTTCTTCCGTCACAATATTAGAGGGTTCCACCGCTCGTTCCACCTGCTGCAGCTACGGCAGCGGGGGAAATTCCTCCCGCGCTATTCTTTTTCGAGACGGAGAAGAGTCTCATGGGGTCTCGACTGGTATAGGAGTCGGAGTAGATCTGGTCACCTACGCAGAGTCCGGGACTCGGGCTCTCTGCGAGGAGATGATAAGGCTTCAGGAGGCCTATACGGACCCCAAGGCGCATGAGGCTAAGCACGCGGCAGAGCTAACTCAGCTTCGCAAAGAGATCGAGGAGTTCAGGGTAGACTCATGCGCCTTGGGGTCCGTATAGGCCTCCTGAAGCCTTATCATCTCCTCGAAGACTGGCCGACTCTGACTGCCTCTGCAATGGATACAGCCGCCTCCTGGATGGTGCCTCGCATAGCATTTCTGGGCGACTGTCAGGATGACATTGACAGTGCATTTAAAACGTATGTACCTAATATTTTTGTTAACAATTGCAGACAGATTATATTATTTCAGTAGCGTAGAGGAATGAAGGTTATTCCTAAACAAATAAGAAATGAGAAAACACTAAACAAAATTTGCGATTTAGAAAATTGCATGCATAATAATTAATTACTGAACTTTTATTGTGAACTCGGTACTTTAGCAGTGATGCGTAGACAGGCAGACAGACAGATAGACAGACAGACATTTCTAAAAATGATTGAATCATACTTTATTACATATTCCTGGACACCTGCAACAACTCTTTACCCACTTTTCATCCATCCACTTTCACTTCCACTTTTTACCCCTTCATATCACAAAAACTATTTCACATACACATCGAATGTCAAATTCGGCCCATAAATTAAACTTGCGATATACATATACACATCAAACAGTTATTTAAATATTAACGTCTAAAGATCGTCATTATTGTCACTGACTGACCTATGGACCTAAATTCTAAGCTAGTTCCAGATGACCTAGAAAGTTGAAATTTGGCATCCATATAGGTAGTTGGGTGAATACAAAGGAAAAAATTAGTACTAGTATTTTTTAACATTTTATTACGATTACAATACAATTTAATTACAATCTTTCAGTTAATTGATTCTATTAGGAATACTTATAGCGCCTGTAATGTAAGAATAGCAAACAAAATTTATGACAGTCGGTCTTTAATGTGTAGATTTTAAGGTCTTCTCGTCTACAAAACCAAGTCATACCTTAGGCTACAATATTATCACAAGTTACAGGCAGAAATGATACTTTAAATTGTTATAACATATTTTATGTTGTTATAAATAAATTACAGGACTGACCAATGAACTTGATACCTATTTAGATCTCACTTTTATTGTCGTTGAAGTCAACAACCAAGGCATATATATCATAATATTGAACTTAACTCTCATTCCATATTTAAGTTTTTGATGGGATTTGATGGCATGCTTAAGTTATAAAGTTAAAATAAGCTTAAAGTTAAAAAATGTGAAAAACACTGCATAGAAAATTATACATCGGTTTTTAAAGTGTTGGACATAAAAGTATCGGCGTTAATTACATAAGTTTCACAAAGATTTTTATGTTCGAAAGCTTCTAATACGTCTTCACCTAAATGTTTATTGATAATGGCAGTACAAAGCAGATCTTCAGAAGCACAATGTAGAGGAGCACCGAGGCTGTGAATCGTCACTGTCTGTAGAGAGCATGCAGAAATTCCATCCGAAGGTAACGAAGTATTCGAAGCAGAACGCAGCAGTACAAGTTTTGAACGCAACGGTTTGACTTCAGCATTGTAACACTTCACTTGCTGAATCTTCGCAAATGCTGCTTCTATCAACCCGCGTGCATACTGTGCTGAGTGAGACACGCGACCTAAAAGAGTTCGCACACAAGCATCTATCTTTTCATGCCATGAAGAAACATTGATCAATGCTTTTTCTAATCTTCTTATATCTCCACCTCCCATTAGCTTAAACATGTGCTGTATAATAGCATTTTGTAACTCTTCGTCTGTCCTAAACTCGCTCAGTTGTTCTTCAAGTACTAATTTTATTTCATCTGGGCTGTTTCCAAGGCAGAAAACTGTACCTTGTAAACCTGAAATAACAAAATGTAAATTGTTCATTATAATGTAACAACAGAATGGTAAAATGAATGAAGCACTTCATTGTTTACCTTGCTTTTCTAGGTTTGCCGCAATTTCCATTGCCACTAGAACTCCGACTTCATAGCCCAAAAGATAGAAGTCATTTTTAAAGACTAGTTTTTTCAGAAGGATCTGCAAAAAACCGATCGAAGTTGTTCCATAAAATCTAATTTTAAATTGCAATGCACACGTCAATCGACACATGACGTAGAATAATTTAGTGTTAATGTCGGATACTATTGAAATAATCTTGATTGTGTGATTGAGTGATTTCCATTCGTTATCTTTAAACATTGTCAAAGTAATTTATGGGCGTATTAGAAGAACAGAAACACAGAGCCATAAAAGTAACCTATTTTATATATTTTAATTATAAATTTACCTTTTATATGTAAAACAAATTGAACTTTTGCAAATCAAATAAAACATCACAAAAACACAATTATATTATCTCCATTTAACAAATAAAACAATGTACATCATGTACTTAGCATTTAGTTTTGTATTAAAATACCTGAGTATATCTATCAGCTAATTCCTGTATTGTTTCATACGGGTTGTCCACTCCAGGTTGTAATACAAGGGCATGTATCTTTAGACGCTCCGTGAGAGTGCAAAAGCGTTTATAATGTCCTTCTAATCCAGGAATTATACACAAGTATGGTTGCGTCCCATCAAATTCATCGTCTCTCTAAAAATATAAATTTGATACATTTATCATTGATTACGAAGATGCAACGACTTTATATCTATATGTACGTGTAGTTACCGTTGTTGTACTGTTGGTCAATGTTGACATGGGGACCATTTCTGTAGTAGCAAGTAATTCATCTGGATCCACGTAGGAATAAAATATGTTTAATCCTTTCTCGTTTTTATAATTACTTTCTGTTAGCACTTTTTCTAAGTACTTTATACTAAAAAAATATTTTGTTAATATTAAAAATATTTAGATAATTTCAATAATAATAATTATATACTAACTTTTGAACGGTCAGAGATTGTACATAACTTTCATCATATGATACGTTATGGGTATTGCGCAAGAATTGAGTAACTCTTTGTGCTTTAGCATCACCAATGCCAAATTCTTTCAATGTACACTCGGAGCGTTCTTCCTGAATACAGGTATCTAAAAATGAATTTAAAAAATATGTTTAATCCCCAAGCACATAAATTATTGAGTTTTGTGAATGTGTCCATTATTTAATATAAAAAAGAAATATTATTAAAAATATAGTTTCCAATTTCATCTAGACTTATAATTTTATAAATACAAACCATTTAATGTATTAATTATTATGACATCAGGTTTCAAATAAAATATTCTCGTACAAAAGTTAATTGTAATTTTCAATGAAATTGTAGCAACAATGGTGTTTATATGATGTATAATTTTCTCACCTGCCACAGCTCCTATTTGATCAATAAGTGATATATGATATTCTGGAAGACGTTTTGCTGCTAAAATCAAGTTATTTGTGTTCGCTGAACTCTCTATAACATCAATTATCCCACGTGCATAGGTCGTACTTGTTTGCAACAGATCATTAATATTTACCTGTCCAAAATTGTTATACATGTTAGGTATATATGTATATACATGATTTGAAAATCATTGGTTCTCTAATTAGAAGGTGGAAAAAGCACGCTGAAGCTATTACTGGTTTAAGCATGAATGGGTCGGCTCACCCTATGTAGTAGCAACCTTTCACAGAAAACCGAACTGAAGTAACAGAGTTTGCATTGTTGCGTTTCGTTAGATCAGTGAGAGTGCCGGAGGCCCACCTCCCTTCGCCCATCCCACATTCCCCACATCCCCACCCTCGCAAACAAAGGTTGACAACACACTTGCGGTTAGTGTTGTTAGTGTCTGTGGACGGCGGTGAACAATTAATATCAGTAACCCTGAAGTTCCTTTGCCTCCTTTGAAATAAAAAAGAATGTAGCCAATTTCTCTTATATTAGAATTATTTCTTAAATTTATTACAATTAATTTTTTTTAAACTTGTTTTTATACTCAGTAATGTCATTAACTTTACTTTACTAACTAAACTTATTAAGCTTATATTTGCAATAGAATAGAATGAAAAAGTAGTACTCACTGTTTCCAAAGCTTCGAGGCTTAACTTCATGCATGGATATTTATCTTTCGTACGAGTCAGGCATGTGTGTAGTCCGATTGTATCATGTGAGCTTATAACAGCAAAGTATCTTAAAAATATAATAAACTATTACTGTAATTTATGATCTACAATATTTTTATATGTGCAATCAAATTCTTCAAATAAATACAAAAAAAATCTTTGGAGGAATGGTGTATATCTTATTGTGCTTTCTACCAAGATTCCAAAAAAATTTTACGTAAGTACGTAGCACTACCCTGTTAATAAAAAAGTAATTAGAGAACCAAAACTGATAATCAATATTAATACACCAGACAGCATAAAGACCTTAATTTAATTTATTTTATGTTTCACTAGAGGTATCATAATAATTGTATTTAATTTACTGGTGCAGATACATCATAATTACCGAAATCACTGAAGTGTAGGTTGATAAATCAAATCTTAAACTGGAATTGTCTTAGAACACTTCTTGTGATGTGCCCGAAATATTTTAAAACTTAATAAATATATTTTCTACTTACCGAAGTGTAGTACAAAATTTTCTAGACAACATATCCAAATGGTTTAACAACCCTTTCTCGTATCTATTGTTTGTGGTCATATCAATAACGAAGATACCTTCTAAGGGTCCCATTTCCATAGCGTTATGCATTAAAGTGAAGGCATGTTTTTCGTTTCTCAGACATTGAGAAGATACATTGACTTCGACATCAATATCACGCCATTGTCTATAAGCAAATATGTTTGGAACGGAAAGCTTTGTATCAAACGAAATAAGGGTTATTGATTAGTAAAATCAAAAATGTTTTATTCAATTTAAAACTTAAAAAGTCAAAACTACTACCGGTTCAGATACAACCCAGTCTTGGAGAAGGACTGGCAAGAAAATCTATCCGGTTTATTTTTTCAACATACATACTTTTATAATACATTAACGATAAAATCGTTTTTAGTGGATGCACAGAGAGAGAGGTGTCAATTCCAGAATCACCATTGTTCATTCGTATATTAATCCACTCTACGCTTTATGAAACCAAAACCCGCTTAACATGGCGCTTAAAGCCATAGCCTGACAAATTGGTAATATGTTTGAGACTATATTATATATCTAATACTATTACCCAAAAAAATTATACTACTTCAGTTGAGTCTAAATTATCAGATGACCAGTTTCTCACAATTTCTAGCATTTACTCAACCTTTGAATCTATCTTTTTCACTTAAAATATAAGTGGAGTATCGTCTACAAAAATCACAGTTATTAACCATTAACCGAAACTCATTTATATATATCAGGAACAAAAACGGCCTAAAATAGAACCCTGTGGGATGCCAGTTCATGCAAACGATCCCACTGAGATGGCCCATGTATGCTAAATTTCTGACAGTGATCTTTTAAATAAAAGACTAAAAGGCCGAGAGAAATTCCACAAACACCATAGTGTTTAACTTTAAGAATATGCGAACTATGGTCGAGGCAGTCAAAGGCCTTAAAGAGATCACAGAACAAACCAATTACATCCTGCGACTCCTCTCAGGCCCCCCGTAGCTTCTAAATCTTATCTTAGACATAATCTCAGTCAGACATCAGTCTCAGTCTTGTCTTCGTCATAGTCTTACATGACAAGTTAGCAAAAAGCCAAAGATCCTTATACAGATTAATGTTATTTCATAAAATCAAAAACTAACCTTATTTTATAAAGAAGATAAGAAGGTGCATCAGTGTAATGTAAATACAGTTTTTTTGCACCACGACTGATCAATCTATCTGCCAGTTGTAAACCTAAAGTTCCTTGATCACAAATTAATAAATTACAACTATCAGGTTTGCAATCGAATCTGCAAATAATAATTCATCTTAACTTATTACCAAATAAAACACTATGAAAAGCACATTAAAATAAATTGTCATTTACTGGTCAGAATGATACAATTCAGTTTTAACTAAAATCCTAGTGATAGCTTACCTAGGCTTAATATCCGCAATAGGATCTTCGAGACGCAATAAAATTTTCCCTCGATGTTGACCAGTTTCCAATAATGTAAACGCACGTATGGCATCACTAGATGTGTACGTAATGCGAGATAATGGGCGTACACAGCCGGAAACAATACCATCACTTACAAATTTATGAAGTTCCTGTAAATATAAATATTTGTGTATACTACACCTAGCATTATCGACAAATAAATGACAGAGAAATAAGTTTGCTAGAGAAGGATATTATGGTTAGAAATAAAATTCATATAATTAGAAGAATCTTAACTATCAAAATCGGTGTATAGGTACACCTAGGGGAAGTGTGTAGCAGGTACAAATAAATTATATAAGAAATGATATGTGTTGTGAAAGTGAATACTGAAATGACGAGAGACTTAGTACTTAGTACTTAATACAGGTAAAACAAAATGTATGAGATTTATTTTGCTTAACGTGCCACAGGTTGATAGTAGCATCAAGATCGAAGGGAGTTTTGTAGGGTTAGTTGATAATACTGTATTTTTGGGTATCACACTAGATTCAAAATTACAATGGGGTCCTCAAATGAAACAACTGGCAAGCAAAGTAAGTTCTGCTGCATTTGCAGTACGTAAGATTCGCCAGCTAACTGATATTGCCACTGCTAGGTTAGTCTACTTCGCCTACTTCCAGAGCTTAATGTCTTATGGCATTCTGTTATGGGCGACAGCAGCTGAGGTGGACACCATATTTTTATTACAAAAACGGGCAGTTCGAGCAATTTACAATGAACTATGGAACCACGCGAATCCTTAAAGACCAAGTTCAAGGAATACGGTATCTTGACTCTGCCCTCCCAATACATTCTTGACAATTTAAAATATGTCCGTATGAGCCTTGAAAAGCCAGATTAAAAAATCGGCACAATCTAAATACTAGAAATTGTGACAAACTGGTTGTCCCATGTTTTAGACTTAGTAAAACCAGTAATAGTTTTTTGGGAAATAGTATTAGATTTTACAACAAAGTCCCAAAGGATATTACCGATTTGCCGGATTGCGAATTTAAGCGCCATGTCAAGCGTGTTTTGGTGTCAAAAGGCTATTATAGATTTGTTCAATATGTGAACAATGGTGATATCTGGAATTGACTCATCTCTGTGCATCTATTAATATAAAATTGTGACATGTATCTAATATATATTTGTTAAAAAGATAAACTAGATTGAGTTTCTTGCCGGTTCTTCTCGATGACTGGGTTGTTTCTCCGAATCGGTAGTAGTTTTGACCTTCATAAGTGCCTTCTTAGGGCCTAAATTGAATAAAGTGTTTTTGATTTTGACGGCTAATAGAGGAGAGTGAATGAAAAAATAGATTTTTTTTGTCGACGATTTCGAAGCCACAACGTGTTTTAAACAAAAATCCTTAAGACAATACTTACAAACCGGTAAAAGGTAAATATTATTAAGAAAAAAATACCATCTTACTTACCCCTGACTTATGCCTACCTTAATTTCCTCAAAGTTCCTATATTTTAAAATACTTGCAAAATCCACGGTAACGTATGACCTTTCTTTTGATAAATTTTCCAACCCGAATTGATATTTTTTGCATTGAGAAACTATATTTGTATCGAGAGTCACACCGGAAGAAGCACAACATTTAAGGGAAATCTGTGAAATATCATAATAAATAATTATACTGCAAGTGAAATATGCAAGTAATATATTATTGACATGACTTATTCAGATACCAACGTTTATTAAGTCTTCCTTTACGCAACTTATAATTATATCACATCCTACACCATTCGTAGCACTTAATATCATATCTCCAAAGCTGGCGTCACGTGAATTGCCAACATGTTCATCTAAAATGCAAACAAAATTATATTAATATTTCGTAATTCACAGGGTACACGAAGTCTACGACGTCATGATGATCGTGCATTACTCTCCGTTTATTTTGGCGTGGTATCAGGGTAATGCGAAGCACCCTTAAAGGTCGTAAGGTCAGGATCTTTATGCTTTACGGCCGTTCGCTGCATGCTGGCCTCTGCCAATCGTATCGGTTCTCCGGTCCATTGGAGTACAGAGTAAAGGACGAGAGAGTGCACATGAACCTGCGCAACTGTTTGTCCACTTAAAATATTCTCACGCGCAAATGACTCTAGCGATTCTTTTCCGGTTATGAGCAATAAGTTTTGCGGCGATGGAGTGGTGGCGGTGGGTTAAGGTGTCGATATACCGAGGCCTAGTTAGCACTCTGCACGTAAACGGCCAGGAGAGAGTGATCGCTCCTGGAGTCGATTGATAGCGGGACTCTGGGTTCGGCAGCACGACTGGCGACAAAGCAGTCCTATTTAAGATCACTCTGCTTTCCTCTTAATTGAGGAGGGATCTAGAAAAGGTGGCCTAACATAGTCCCATCATCTAGGTGTCTAACCGCGGCCACCTAGTCATCGACAAAACGCGGTCGAAACAAACAGAAAAAGATGAGTAAAACCAAGCCACAACAACATTAGACTATAATATACATATACACTGTACCTTTTAATTGAGGGAACAATTTCAGCAAAAACCGTTTCTTCTGAACGTCGCCAACCGTTGTAAATACCTCATAACCGAGACTATATGCTATAGATATAATAGCTTGACCTAGACTTCCAGATCCACCATGAACTAACAAAGTTTTATCATACTTTTGAAATGACAATCTCTGGCCCTGTAAATTATTAGAAATATATACCATTCACAGCGCAATAGGCATTTCATTTATATTTATGGTTTTGAATTCAGATCTAAAAAAAACTGTGATATTATTGATACTTCACTAATTCTGACGGTGAAGCCCTTTTAGGCAAACAGCGCAAGTCGGTTCTAAAAATGATTAATAAATATGACCGAATAAAATAAGATGTCATCCGGATATAATAAACATATCATATATATACATACTACAAACATTAACCAGTAATTTAAGTGATAAAAGGTTTCAGAGGATTAGAAAAGTTTAAAATAATTCATTTCTGTAGAGAAACTGGGATACTAAGAAAAGTTATTCTGTTCGATCAGAAGAATATTTAGGTAAATAAAAGCAGAAAATAAAAATGATATTACTATAGATCGATGTGTCAAACAATAAAAAGCATGCATATAAGTCAGAGGCACGGTGGCTGCATCTTCAAGACTCCAGTGCTCCGGTACCGGCCACAGCAGCTCGGGTTGCGCGAGAACCTCACTACTGCAGGCTCCATTTATCACTATACCCATCACGCGCTCACCTCTGCGATACCAAATATAAAATTTGTTATTACTATATTTGTTGTTATCATAGTGCTGTTATCATATCATGGTGTTCAAATAAAATCAAATCAAAAATACTTTATTCAGTTTAGGCCCTAATAAGGCGCTTATGAACGTCAAAACTACCACTGGTACGGAAAACAACCCAGTCATCGAGAACTGGCAAGAAACTCGATCGGGTACATATTTTCAACATAATACGTTATACATACATTATACGTTACAATACCGTTTTTAGTGGATGCACAGAGGAGTCAATTCCAGACATCACCATCGTTCACATATTGATCCACTCTAAAACCTGCTTGACATGGCGCTTAAATTTACAGACCGGCAAATCGGTAATATGTTTTGGGACTTTATTGTAAAACCTTTACTAATCCCGCCTGGCTAGCTACCACCCTGAACCTAAAAATTTGTTGCCAAGCACATACAGGTGTATTCCGTCGCCTGCACTTGAAAACCTGTCCCGTCTAGACGAGAGCCTAGGCTTAGCATGTTTTCCATCTTAGATCATATAAAATTGTAGTCAAACTCTAGAAAACCTGTAGATGATAGCTATAAATGTAACCCTAACCAAGATTATATTCATGGAATACAAAAACTGGTTATAGTACTACCTAATGTTATTATTATTTTTTCAATCTATACATTACGTGTTTCAAACAAATGTGTTGTTTTGATAAATTCTTAAGATTACCGTTTCGTAACACCACTGAAATCCATCCCATATCCATCACCAACATTATCAACTTTAGAAGCAATCGCTCCTGTAGCTTTCAATATATCATCTCTATGTATTCCAGCATAATGAACCTGTAATTAATTATAATTATTTACCTATTTATTGTTTAAATCATCATTAATAAGGTATCTAAGTGATGTAATTAATTTTGAATAGACGACTGGCAACCTAACATTTTAAAATGGGTAGAATAACATGATTCTTGCAATATTTTGATCTATGTCAATGGAACTATAATGTAAAATATAGGAAATTTAATTGTTGTTTTGAAAACAGTAAAATTAATTCAACACCAGCGTAGAGTCAAAGTATGTAAGTCACGAAACAAACTCGTATTTGTTTTAAAATGGGCCGATGTGATTGGAGGATGCCATTACCGGCCAATTTGGTCACTATACTACCGTCCCTCTCAAGCATTTACGAAAGTAAATTTACTAACATAGCTTCACAAAGAAATTAAAAGAACTATGCATCTGCTAATTTTCCAAGTGTCCTGATCTTATCAACACAAATGAGTTTCTACAGTCAGTTTTGTATTGATTTACCACTGTATAGATGAAAAAAGAAAGATAGTTGTGCATCGTTGGTACGAACAACGTTAGACGACCGAACGCAAGAGTGTCATATCGGCCGATGACTTCTTAGTTTGTAGATGAAACCCCTTACGAGGAGGCGACCCTTGCCTGGTCGAGTAGAAGTAATGTGCAGTCAATTCACGTTTCGCAGCAATAGGTCTGACAAGAACATTTTGTGGTTTCAGGCAAAGAATTACATACTCCAACTTAGCTACGCGACCTTTAGATGGCAAGATTTGCCTACGTTAAAAAAATTAGTCATGAGATAAAGTTAGATTTATTACGTTAAGTGCCTAGGGAAATGCCTTATAGATACCTATCTCTCGGGGGAGAGAGAGAATGGGTTATGTCCGACTCGCACAAACTAAAACCTCACGATGTACCAACAGGCCTTATTTGTTGGGGCGGCAAGAGATCGCAGTAGCTACTCAACCTTGGAAAACCGCCTCAACGGCCCGCCCGGCGTAAAGTAACCGCCAGGCTCCTGAATAACAGGAAGACAGGCTATGTACACTCCAGCTGCCTCCCCTCGTCAGTCAGACCTGTGCAATGAGAAAACAGGCCTCCCGGCCCATGCCTTCAGGTCCGGCTACGGTGGCGGAAGGAGGCGGGCGAATTGCCTCTCTGAGGATTCGCTTCGCGGACCCTCTCCGCTACCACCTTCTGTGAGATGACCGTCTCGCAGAAGGAGGCCAACGCTTGCCATGGTTGATCACTGCCGAACATAGCGGAAACCACACTCGGCAGCGATAAATCTTGCCATACCACTGTAGCCTGAATGCGGCGTTGTCTCTCCCACGCACCACACTCGGACAGAGTGTGCTGCACGGTGTCCTCGTCAGCGCCACACTCGTGGCATGCTGCGGTCGGCTTTCTGCGAGTGATCTAGTGCAGGTACGATCCGAAACATCCATGTCCGGTGAGCACCTGCACCAGCCGAGACGATAAGGAGCCCCACTCCACTCCCTGTTTATCTAGAATCGGGCGGACAACGTCAATTGTTTAACGCCCGTAACGCACGTCCGCCAGATCCTGCCTCCACCGCCTTATTGCCTCCTCCCTCAGGATTTATTCGCCGCCTCTCCTCTATGTCCCTGGGAGCCGTAGGTTTCCTATTTCTCTCTCTTGCCTTTCCAAGGTAGGGAGCTGGCAAGCACAAAGGCCGTCGCAGAAGCCATGGTGCGGTATTTCCTGATGGCCCTCTGCACCACAATGCGCTCGCTGCAGGCAATGCCCGCACGTTGGTGGCGCAGAGGGTGTCGGCCCACACCGGGACCCCATAAACGGCCATTGCCCGTACGACTCCCATATAGAATCGGTGGCACTCGGCACTCGACCCTCCTATGTTGAGGAGCAACTGACTAAGTGCTGCCGCCGACCCCGCAATTCGCAGTCCGAGCCCCTTAAAATGGGACCTTGAATTGTATCTTCGTAATCTATCGTAATCTAATCTATCTATCGTCTATCATTAGATTAGATCAGTCAAGTAGTGAAATATATAAACACTGTAAAGTTACCACAGTTGCTATTCATGTACCTTTTGCTAAAATAGACAAATGGATAATGATAATTATTATATTACTTACTCTAACTTTAACACCAGGACCATACATTTCAGGGGCAGAAATCCACTGAAGTGACCTCAAGTCCCCTATAGATGAACTTTGTAATAATATTCTTTGCTTCATACTGTGTTTTTCCTGATAAGGTATATAGTATTCACCACCCCAGACACCCTAAGCAGAAAATTATCATATATTTTTTTTTCTGGTTTTAGCAAAGAAGTTTCATTAAATAACAAAAACTAACAGACTTACATCATTCCAAATGTTGTAGACTAAATCTGCATCAGTATTCAAACCATACTTTTCAGTAGAATTTGGATTAGCTAACATAACATTAATTTGATTTGAAGTGGAATCTTTTCTCCAACAATTTATAAGTTCTGTAAGACCAGGTGGTGGAGGATATGGTGCGCATATGAGCATACGGGTTCCAGGTTGTAGTCTACCGCGAGCAGCACTTAATGATGCAAGGTCGGTATCAGTGCGCACTGTAAATGTTGACTCAATAGGACTAGTAATTGTAGGTCTCCTGCGAATTAATTGTACGTTACCAGCGGAGCACACTTGGTGATATAATTGTGAATAATAATCATTCTTCATTTCCTTCCCACGATTGTAGTTCAACACGAAGTTACCAGGATGTAAGACCCGATTCAAAATTTGG
The DNA here is from genome assembly GCA_015888305.1 of Antheraea pernyi. Classification (NCBI taxonomy): domain Eukaryota; kingdom Metazoa; phylum Arthropoda; class Insecta; order Lepidoptera; family Saturniidae; genus Antheraea; species Antheraea pernyi. The sequence goes on from MU159177.1 coordinate 50,879, forward strand.
CGTAACTATAAACAAAAATTTAAACATTGGTTGTATGAGTTAATTCATGGCTTGGTTGACTGCGAGGACTTACTTGAACTAGTTAGGATTGTAATACCACGTCCTGGAAACAGGAAAACTTTCATGACATAACACTGTAAAACCCATGTTGACCAATACTCTCTTCTGTATCGTATATCCTCCGGATACAAGGACATAGACCAATATGTTGAGTAACTAGCTATTAGTTACTCCTTGCGATAATCTCAATTAAAACTTGAAATATGTTTCTAAGCTTAGTTTGCGAGAACTTTAATAAACACATAGTATTCACTAGATTAAGACTCACACTCACCTTTGTATTTAATATTCGCTGATATACGGTGCATTATCCTTTGTGTGACTTTGATTTGTGAACCAATTATATATAAACAATAACAATAGTAATAATCACTTTTATGTAACTGGTCTTAGATATATGTTAGATTTATGTACTGATCGTAATCATGTGTTTGGTACAGATATTTGCAATTATTCATAATTTTTCAATGACACTTGTTCAATTACTTTGAAAGATGTTAGCCTATTTAGGTTTACATTAACAGATGTTAAACTGTTAAACTGCTATTTGGCTTAAAACAGGTATTATTGTCTCTTAGTAAACTTTACTTACTTTATCGTCATTTGACAGATTTTCTACAACAATGAGATCGACTTCCGGTACTAGTTGATCTTTTTTCCGTAGAACATCATCTACTGAAGTCATGTAGATATCATAATATTTAATAACCACACCAGGTACAAAATCTAAGTTCTGTATCTCCGCAAAAATTCCTAAGTCATGTGTCTTATGTCTGATTCCAACTACATTTAAAACATCTTTTCCAATATTTTCTGCAACAATTTGCAGATACACATTTAATGCGGTGGCAACCTGAAAGTATGGATACAATTATTTCAATAGCAGGTTAATAAAGGTGTCCCCAAAACGAAACGTGTCATACCGCACAATTGGTTAGTCGCTCGTAACATTTTTACGGGATACTCATTAGTCGAGTCTCATTCTAAATCAATTTAAAAAATAGGTGTTTAATATTTGACTTCATTATCTAGAGAAAAACAAAGCCTATATTTAACCCCATATGAGTACATATGATTTACGTTCGATTTCTAAATTAAATTTACATAATAATGACAACGATGTAACACCATGGTACGTCCGAACCAAAGTAAAAAAGTATGAAGGAAAAGCGTATCATAGCTACGAGGGATACTCCCTTATCGAAGGTTATTAACCCCGGCTCGCGCCCTCGGAGTATTCGCTACCAATCACCTAGCCTAAGATTTTAACCATACTTTTGAAAGTCTTAGAAGAAACTTTAACTAAGGTTCTCTTAGTTGTTTATTAATACTTATTTTGATATTATTATTTTATATGTTAAGCGTGACCATGAAGTATCATTTCCTTGAATAATGTGATCGTTCAACCAGTCATTATGTACTGGACATAAACTATTCATTAATTTTAAGCCATCTTTGTGAAAACCATTTATTTATCAGCCTGATATAATTTTTACTTACATCCAGATAAGAACCGAAGTGTGGGACAAACTTCAATTTTTTTAAAGCAAATTTGTCGCTCCTGAGAGGAGGTAAATCGTTAAATTTTATGTTTTCTATGAGAATTCCGCCACATCTGTAACACAAATTCATTACTTTACATCCTATTATACATTTACATAAATATGATATTCATCTATAACAAATATTTCACCTAGTATCATCAAATATATCAGATAAACGTGCCGCCATTAAAATTTTACCATTAATGCTTTCACCACGTTTGCTGTGATTACTGTGGTCGATGTAAATACTTCTGATATGTTTGAGTTGTGAAACACCATCGTGTGCTCGTTTCAATGCGTTTAGCTGCAGCATACCATCTATTAATGTCACCCAATTGTCATTCCACTCCAACAAAGCTTCGGATAAAGCGGCATTAGCACAATGTATACTCTTGAAATCATCGCTGTAGAATAATAATAAAAATATTTTAGACCACAATCGTATTTAACTCAAGATATAATTATTTTTATCTGCGGCTCAGCGGTTATAGGTTTTTGTTTTCTTATACCACGATGGTGATAAACGAACGATGATAAAATATTATCACAGTATATGGACACTTGCAACACCTGTAGCATCATCGTTTTCAACCCTTTTATACACATCCCTCTAGAAGAACAGCACAATTCTATATTATAAAGAAACTTTTTGGAAAGACACCAACAAAGAGATGATTACACAACTAGAGCGGACCATACTGTCCATGGTCATTTTGATGCCAAGATGTGATGATCAACTCCCTGCTGACGTAGAGTGCAACGATGGTGTTACCGTTAGTTTTGGTAGTTAGGTAATTAGCCCTATATTTTAAATTAGTTTTGACTTATCAGAGCTTATCAAAGAATTTATTGTTACCTTAAAAAGAAATTACCATCTAAAATGAACCAATTACGAGCCCACATTATAGAACAAATAATGCACCAAGTTCTGTACAAGCATTTTACTACTAAAAAAATAAAGAGGAAGTCCTTCACCTATATGAGTAATCTCTCATATTTAGCAATTGATAAATATCATCGCCAGATAAATCCATGTATTCCTTCGATGAGAAATTGTTTTCCAGTAGCGATTCGAGCACAGCAATAAATCCTGTAGTCACTCTCGAGTTTTCATCCAGAACCTGAGTCGTAAAAAGATTAATTTCACTCCGTTTTTTATTCTAATTAACATTACCATAATTTTAAGAGTGCTGCAACCTACATAATATTCACTATATATGATCTATGAGTATGTAGTTAAACTTTTTAACGTCTGTTCATACAATTAACAGAGGAGCCCCAGCAAACACTCTATGTAGATCATCAACTTATTCAATTGTGAGTTTGAATTCAATTTCCAAACTCCCAAACAAGCATAATCATTTATAATGATCTAAAATTAACCAAATGAAAATTTAAGACCACTTCAAATTCTCTTTAAAGTAATATTTGTTTACGCATTACAATTGTAGACAAAAGAAGTAAAATATAAATGTTTAATATCATACTTCAAACCGTCCAGTGCCCCTGTGTAGTGAGACGCTGAGTCTCAATTGCCGTTGATCTTGTAAAACTGGTTGTACATCAAAATGTACATCAGAGAACTGTACGGATATTTGCCTCTTCGGTGCCTTTAAAGTCATCGCAAGTGTATCCCACACAGATACTAAAACTGCAGCAAATGGATATAATGTTTTGCCTGCAACAAGTAAAAATATTTAAGATTTATGATTTATTTATTTCAGTTTTATAACGTATATATGAAACAAGATGGAATTCGCGACTTTTTCCATGTTTAAATGCTTGATCTCATATACGTTACAAGCGAGAATTCGACTATTTTTTTATTGTAGCACGGCAAAATGACTGCACTGTTCCTGATGGTAAACACAGTACAATCCAAAAACAATGGCGTACAGTATCCATCGCCTGTCGCCGCTGTCATGCCGGCCTGCGAAAGGCTGGATATACACAGGCTGATCCCGAAACACGACCCGCAGAAGCGAATCACTATGACGGGCTTTTTCGCCATACACAAGGTGGTTGCGACCCAGTAAGGCTGTAAAACCCTACCACCGCGCTTTCGCCATTGCCTCGTTCATTATTCAGCAGCGTGCACCACGTGCAGGTGAGATTGGCTTGGATGTCTCAAGTCTTCGATGTTATTCGACACCCCTTACACCCCCTCATGAACTCATGATTTGCATTTCTGCCACGTATTAGAAGTAAACGTAACTAAAATTATTCCTGAAATATAGTTCTGTGTTAATCTGAATACTACATTCAAACATTCAAATTATATCAGTGATTTTCCAGTGATATATAGTATATATATATATATAGTGATATTCCAGTGATTCCAGTAAAATGAAAAATTTACAATTTTGTTTTATATATACAAACTATATGAACGATCATTAACACATTTTACATATGATATACTATTTTTTCACGAATACACGAAAACATGTAGTGTGCATTCAGTTATTAAATCAAGCGCAAATTTTATTACTCCTAGTAGAAACTACGTAGCAAATGCTTGACAGAATGCTAAGAGGTATTCTAAGAATTCTGAAGTTATGTTGTTGTAATAAGGTCGGCCACAAAATTTATGCTTGCTGAATGTAGATACGATAAGAATATAAGTGGCGACACAAAAAAGCACGATGTTATATAAAGTAGGTACAGATAATATTTCAGTATATATTAATTACTTATTACAAAATTAATAAAGATGCCATCCAAATCGCTCAAAAGACCTATAACCTAGAGGCTGACCACACTGATCAGTATTTTAATTAATATGAATTTATTACAAAGGGTTTGACCATTCTCAATGTTAACGTTATGATCGAAACAATTATTGCTATTGCTGCATCACTTCCTCCTCTTTCCTCTTCCTCCTTTGCGGATATATCTTTAAAAATGTATCCTCAAGAATGGGTCAAGAATTCGACTGCGTTTAATGTAACCTGTGGTGACCACAACTTTTTATCGCAAAGTAACGTTATTCGCTAAATTATGTTCCAATTTTAACAGTGTGACTGCCAACGTGCAAGATAACTAATATATTCTAACCTAAAACTCAAAAGAAGTATTATATATACGAGTATATGCTTAATATCGGTTAGAATAACAATTCAAATTTCATGTCCACACCAGTTGCTCTGCTAATAGCCAATTGTCTGCACGCACGAGACTTATTTTCATTTCATATTAAAAATATAAATATCCCCATGCTTATTTTCAAAACTTAGAGTAATATTAAAAATAACTTTGTATAAGTTAACATATCATTGCAGTAACCTCATCAACATCAGACTCCTTCATCCAAATCGTACTACAAGAGATATGGAAAAATTCTGATCAATAATGTATATATTACCTCTTACAACATGACCGCGAAGATATTTATGTTCCTCGTCATATGTAGATATAACAAATTTACATGATGCAGCCATAACCTTATGCGCTGATACATACAGCGGCAAGGACCTGTAATAATTTAATAATTTTTATATTTACTTATAAGTTGACGTTTGTCTCATAATTATTGGATTTTATGTAACAGAATAGGAGCTATACTCCAAACAGAAAACGTTTGTAAAGGTAGGAATGACGTTTTACGACAAATGTTCAATTTTTGTCAGTAACCATAAAATCACCAGAAAATGTCTTTATCGTCGTCATCGTCATTATTAACCTGTAATCATCCACTGCTGAGCATAGGTCTCTCTCCTTTTACGCCCATTATCCTGGCCCTGAGTTAATCTCATCCAGTTCTTACACGCGCATTTCTAAATATTATCAATCCACCGAGATATTGGTCAATCTGCCAGTATTCTAGACCAACTGCCATCACTCTGCTTGGCAACATGTCTTGCCCAACTCCATCAGTATCATGATTGCTTTTCCAATATCGCAAACCATAGTGCAACGTTGGGTTTCGACATTTATTATATAAGCCCTTATAATACCAATACATAAAAGTGGCACTAAAATGGAAATTAAAAATTATAGACCAATATCTATTTTAAATACATTAGGCAAAATTTTTGAAAAGTTAATCTTTAAATTTGTTAGTCCTCTAATCTTTAAATCTATACCAACTCAGCAACACGGTTTTATGAAAAAGCGTTCCACCATTACTAATTTGTCTCTGTTCACAGATTATATACTAACTGGTATGGATAACAAACAGCAGGTCGATGTCATATATACCGATTTTGAAAAAGCATTTGATCGTGTGGATCATATTATTCTGATGCAAAAACTTTATTTCCTTGGTATACGTGGCAACTTACATAGGTGGTTTGAGTCTTATATAACAAACAGGATGCAAGCTGTTGTAGTGGGTGGTTCTCGTAGTAATTTTATCAAAATACCCTCTGGGGTCCCGCAAGGATCAATCCTAGGTCCGCTACTTTATAATGCTTATCTTTTTGACATAAGTGACTGTTTTAAGCACTCAAAATTTATAATGTTTGCTGACGATAAGAAGATTTATTTACGGGTTAAATCGGAAACTGACTGCATTAATATCCAACGGGATATTTATACTCTTGAGGAATATTATAAAAAGAATAAAATTACAGTTAATGTAAATAAATGCGTAAATATCAGCTTTACACGTAAATCTAAAGTTATTAACTTTCAGTATCACATAAATAATGTTCCTATTAGAAAAGTTGACAAGGTTAGAGACTTGGGTATTATTTTTGATTATAAGCTGTCTATGAGTGATCACATAGATGTCATCGTTAGTAAAGCATATAAACAATTAGGCTTCATCAAACGTATATGCGAACCATTCACAAATATAGAATGTATTAAAATGCTGTACTTCGCGTACGTACGAAGTATTCTTGAATATGCTTCAGTCATATGGTCGCCTCAGTATAATAAATACATAGACAGTATTGAAGCTATTCAAAAAAAATTTGTAAAATTTTTATGCTATAAAGATTTTAAAGAATATACGAACTATGGTGAACTATGTAAATATTTTCGCCTAGACCGTTTAGAAGTGCGGCGTCGACAACACGAAATGATGTTATTGCACTCTATACTATCGGGCTATATTGATTGTCCCGATCTTTTGGGCTCTGTATCACTGCGAGTACCAACGTACCGTATACGCAAAGCACCGTTGTTTGCTGTCCCACATGCTAAATCTAACTATGCTCAAAATTCAATACTGTGTCGCATTGCCCGATCTTATAATGAAGTATACGATACGGTAGACATATTTCGATATTCACGTAATACATTTAAAAGTGAAATAAAGAAATTACAACGCTGAATTATACAATTATAATACAAAAAGGATAAAGCAAGCACACAAGTCAGAAATACAGACACACACACACACACACACACATTCCGACACGCGCGCACACACACACACACACGTACACACACACTATACTAAACGCCAGTAAAGGATACATGTTTTTCTTTTGCCTACTTATATGTATATTACTATGTATCACTTTCTGTAATTGTGAAATCCTGTTTGGCTTTAATTGTTACATACTGTAAGATATTATATAAAAATACTGTATGCTGTTGGATTTCCAAATAAATAAATAAATAAATAAATTACTGGATCTATTAGTTTGATGCCGAGCTTAGCGCGCTCCATGATACTTTGTATTGTTACATACTGTAAGATATTATATAAAAATACTGTATGCTGTTGGATTTCCAAATAAATAAATAAATAAATAAATTACTGGATCTATTAGTTTGATGCCGAGCTTAGCGCGCTCCATGATACTTTGTGTCCAAATGTATGATTTCACCAATGTAATAAAAATGAATAGGTCCACTTTAAGAAACATCAATAATAACAGTTTGTTTTGTAAATTTTATCCACTATTCTAATAAAAAATCTGGGAATAACTTACCATATCTCATTATGGACCCATTCTACCTGATGCGATAGCATAGGTGTTCCAGTTGAGACAGGAAACTCTACTGTAGGGTAAATTGCTTTAACTTTAGGAATATACCCCTCTATGTATAGTCTGAAAAATAGGAACTTATATTGCTTGAACTAACAAAAGGATAGAGTTTAATAAAGCGTATGGAATGGTTTGTATATTTCTAAACTGGTTTTATTTTTCACCACTGAGTGTAAACTATTTATTGAATATATTGAGAAACTACAAATATGGTAAATGACTTCGGAATTTTTTCAATATCCAAGTAAACCATGTTTGGACATAAACGATCTTTATCAATGCCATGATATGATTTTTTATCAGTATTGTAAGTGGTTAAATTCAATAACAGCAAAGAGTGAATATATAATACATGCATCAAGCATATGCAAATGATTACTAACTCTCCTACAGCTTCCAGTACTAAATAGGCGTTATCAGGATGATCACGTCTAGTAAGACCTATGTTCCGGCAACTGGGGTGTAATGAGCGTTTGAGGATGGCTTGTAGTAGACCGTGAGGTGCAATCTCCACAAGTACTGCATTCGATGGTATTAGTGCTGCAGTTTCTTCAAACAGTACAGGGTTCTTGAATACAAAAAAAAATATATCCCCTATGTGTCCAGTGTCGTGGTGATCGAGTATTTTGATCAGTGGAATATCAATCCGATATGTACAGGTTCAACCCAGCATGTACCAACGCATTTCTCGTTACATTTACTAATTTAAATTGATAATACTATCGGCTGACGCTGAAGAAAAATTTCGTGAGGAAACCTGAACCTGAGAAATATTCTTGTAGTTCTAGTGTATATAGGAAAACATAGGATTGTAGATTTCTCAGTTTGAAATCGCCAATACATCGTGGACTGGTGTGAGCTGATTATTTTATTATTATTATTATTTCCTTTATTCATAAGACAATAAGGGTCCATTATATAAATATACACAAATTACTATCTCTCTTACTCATGATCGCATAAAAATCAACAACCCGAGCATATATAAGTATCCAGAAGCGCTACAGAATCGCAGCAGTCCCAAGAATAATCGATAGATTATTATATTGCATACGCAAACCGTTGATAGTCTTTTGACTATAGCTAGCCCATAGGCTGCTCGTGTAGAAACATTGGCAAAATGGTGTGAATAAATAATGTTTTGCGTCATCACAACAACGAGCAAACCTACGGATTAAGATATGCCCATACTTTCCTCCGGAAAGAGGCCTATGACCCTGTAGTGGGTCACTTATAGGCTGATGATGATGATACGTCTAATGAACTAAATTAAAACATTGAGTATTTTCACTTTTTTGGGAGGTGGCTAATATATGAATTAATTTTAATGGTTCCATAATATAACTACCGCACACTTAGCATACAAAGATTGTACATCGGCAATGTTGGCTTTAATTGTTACATACTGTAAGATATTATATAAAAATACTGTATGCTGTTGGATTTCCAAATAAATAAATAAATAAATAAATTACTGGATCTATTAGTTTGATGCCGAGCTTAGCGCGCTCCATGATACTTTGTGTCCAAATGTATGATTTCACCAATGTAATAAAAATGAATAGGTCCACTTTAAGAAACATCAATAATAACAGTTTGTTTTGTAAATTTTATCCACTATTCTAATAAAAAATCTGGGAATAACTTACCATATCTCATTATGGACCCATTCTACCTGATGCGATAGCATAGGTGTTCCAGTTGAGACAGGAAACTCTACTGTAGGGTAAATTGCTTTAACTTTAGGAATATACCCCTCTATGTATAGTCTGAAAAATAGGAACTTATATTGCTTGAACTAACAAAAGGATAGAGTTTAATAAAGCGTATGGAATGGTTTGTATATTTCTAAACTGGTTTTATTTTTCACCACTGAGTGTAAACTATTTATTGAATATATTGAGAAACTACAAATATGGTAAATGACTTCGGAATTTTTTCAATATCCAAGTAAACCATGTTTGGACATAAACGATCTTTATCAATGCCATGATATGATTTTTTATCAGTATTGTAAGTGGTTAAATTCAATAACAGCAAAGAGTGAATATATAATACATGCATCACGCATATGCAAATGATTACTAACTCTCCTACAGCTTCCAGTACTAAATAGGCGTTATCAGGATGATCACGTCTAGTAAGACCTATGTTCCGGCAACTGGGGTGTAATGAGCGTTTAAGGATGGCTTGTAGTAGACCGTGAGGTGCAATCTCCAAAAGTACTGCATTCAATGGTATTAGTGCTGCAGTTTCTTCAAACAGTACAGGGTTCTTGAATACAAAAAAAAATATATCCCCTATGTGTCCAGTGTCGTGGTGATCGAGTATTTTGATCAGTGGAATATCAATCCGATATGTACAGGTTCAACCCAGCATGTACCAACGCATTTCTCGTTACATTTACTAATTTAAATTGATAATACTATCGGCTGACGCTGAAGAAAAATTTCGTGAGGAAACCTGAACCTGAGAAATATTCTTGTAGTTCTAGTGTATATAGGAAAACATAGGATTGTAGATTTCTCAGTTTGAAATCGCCAATACATCGTGGACTGGTGTGAGCTGATTATTTTATTATTATTATTATTTCCTTTATTCATAAGACAATAAGGGTCCATTATATAAATATACACAAATTACTATCTCTCTTACTCATGATCGCATAAAAATCAACAACCCGAGCATATATAAGTATCCAGAAGCGCTACAGAATCGCAGCAGTCCCAAGAATAATCGATAGATTATTATATTGCATACGCAAACCGTTGATAGTCTTTTGACTATAGCTAGCCCATAGGCTGCTCGTGTAGAAACATTGGCAAAATGGTGTGAATAAATAATGTTTTGCGTCATCACAACAACGAGCAAACCTACGGATTAAGATATGCCCATACTTTCCTCCGGAAAGAGGCCTATGACCCTGTAGTGGGTCACTTATAGGCTGATGATGATGATACGTCTAATGAACTAAATTAAAACATTGAGTATTTTCACTTTTTTGGGAGGTGGCTAATATATGAATTAATTTTAATGGTTCCATAATATAACTACCGCACACTTAGCATACAAAGATTGTACATCGGCAATGATGGCAAGCACTGTTGGTATAAACAAAAAGTCTAAAAACATCATTTAACAACAATCGATTCTCAAAATGCAAGTAATGCAGTTGTACTATCATTCCATTGTCATTTATTATTCGACGGGATTACTCTATATAGATCTAACTATATTTGTTATTTATAATAATTATGTTACCAATAAATTATTCGTCAGATACTCCGCCGAACAATACATAGTAGAAGGCTCGTTCCATTTCTCCTGCGGCACCGAAGTCGATACCCACTTTCCGCTACGAAGTTTGGGTTCCTTTATCACTTCCTTCATATACTTTAATAGTCCTGGACCTGCGAGCCATTAATTTTATAATTTATTTAATATACAATTCTTTTACCGAATTCAAGTAGATTATGAAAACGGATTATGCAAACAGCCGTACAATAATTTTCAGTCGGAATATAATATAAAAATCTTAATTCATTTGAAGTTCATCTATTCTTTTTTGTACCTCAAAATCATTTAGTCATATTTAGAAAATTTATCTCCGAATTCTTTTGTAAGAAATACAACTTTACTTCGATCATGTTATGTTATACGATAACATCATAAATAAATTATTATACGGCAGTTGCCGCTTTATAGGTTTAAGTGAATATTTCTCGCAAGTCACATTTTTGGTATTTTGATTATATTAAAATGCGTGGTGTTGCCATTGTATCGAGCAATAGTTTATTTGTAACGATAAATTCCGTGTAACATTTTAATGCAGTAGAATCAGCAATAGCCATAAAACTATAAATTATATACATTAAACAAAAATATACCGGCATCAGCGATGTATCGTGAATGATAGGCAATATTGGAGCAGGGAACTTCTCTAGCGAATATTCCTTTAGCTGATAACTCTGCTACAAACGTTTGCATTTCTTTCTCGGGTCCAGAAATAGTGCTAGATTGCTGGCCATTATGACACGCTATTTCGATTTCTTGTGGACAAATATTTTTAATCTATAAAAAATAGATGTTCTGTAATCATTTAGCTGTAGTAATATTTAAAAAAAAACCATCAAAATTTCTGGTACGTTAAATTAGAAGACGTTCTTTTATCTCACTTCTACAAATTTTCAAAAGAAGTAGTAAGAAAACAAATTACTTGTTGAAATCCTAAACCAACGGCTGCCATCGATCCTCGTATGAACGGCGTTTGAATGGAAACGAGGCCTCTATAATATGCTGCTAATATCATCTCTTCTGCCGTCAGACATCCATCAGCATATGCACATCCCAGTTCTCCCACGCTATGACCTAAAAATAGCATTTGTAAATTTGTTAAAAGTGGAGCTTATAAGTTAAAATTTGGTGGTAGAAATATTAAATAAAAGGAAAATTTATCTAAGAAATAATTCTACCACCCAGAGTTATAAGATTTATAAAAACTACTGTTATTATTCTGGCATACAAGCGTCATGGTGTAGGCTACATTATAAATGGATATACATTGGCTAACTAATGCCCTGTTCCTGAGGTACTTTAACTGTAGTTTATCTGTTCAATAGCGTTATATCGGTATAATAACTTGTCAAATTGTGTTTCTTTATACACAATAATACGATAAATGTCAGTAAAATTCAACCGGCTATTTGACAGTTTATCTTATGGATAGCCTTGTTCAGTCAATAACTATTGGTAGTTTAACTGAGTATCTCAGAAACCGGGCATTAGACAGCTTATTTAAAAAAGTAACTAAAGCATTTTTCATCACTAGCGTGCACGATTAATTCTAACAAGGAAATAACTTTGGGCCGAACAACTGAAAAATTCATCAACACGCATTACCGTTCAATTTAAAGCGGTCTTCTAGCTCCAAAATATTAAAACAATACTTGAATAGATTAGAACGATGTATGGTACACTTTAAGTAATTGTCAGCAATGCCAAACAATGTTTAATTTTGCAATAATGCATATAAACTCTAAGGGTCGCGATCGTCAAACGACAAAATACAATAATAAATCTATAATAATAGTCGCAAGGTTCAACAAGTTACGAGATCTGTTTACCGCATATTAGGGTTTGTGCTATTGTGCTTCCGTCCGAAGAATAGGGTTATCCACACATATTAGAAGACAAGGAATGCTGACTCAATTCCAAAATTAGTGTTAGCAAGTTACTATTTAATGACCTTAGTTGTACCATTTTCCTATCAATTTGTTATAGAAATTCTATTCGATGTGTTGAGTACTTGTCTGTATACAGGGGATTTCAGTTTGTTATAAAATACAATAAATATTGATTTACCAATAATTTTATCAGGCAACAATCCTAATGCTTTCAGAATATCAGTGAGTCCGATCTGAACAGCCGATATGCCGACAAATGAGTGAATGACGTTACTCAAAATGCTCTTATCACGAGACATTAAAATGTTCAGAAGATCAATACCCTTTGGCTCCAGAATTCGGTGACATCTAAAAATAATTAAACAATGTAACCTCAAAATTTAAGCATCATAAGGGCTCATAAAAAGTGTAAATAGTAATTCACGAATGCTTTTACAACTTTCTATACGTTTGATTAATTTGATTTTTTTTCAATAAATGAGAGGTACTAATAAAAAACATACAATTATTATTACATCCCAATCATGCCAGGATATATGATAATTTGCAAATCGCAACAAACAAATATTTTACTTTCTCTTCACTTATAAGTGGTTGACAATGGCTATGAAGGTGTAAGAGGCTAACAAGGCTAAAAACACCAAAAACCTGTCTTATACCTTACTTCCTTTACCCAGTAATGACGTGGCATGATGATAGTTTTTGTTACCATTAAATTATAATTTTTTAATTCAAATTACATACGGTGCTTTATTTTAGAAACATATTCATTTATCTGATACTTCTTCAGTTTATAACCGTTCTTAATTCATTTTCTCATCATCATCACCTACTTAGCCGTTTGCATCAGATATAATTAAATTTAACTACTGTATAACAAAAAATAAAAATGCACAAACCGATAGATTTAGTTTACCTTTCAATAGCCGCTGCGAAGATGGGTATACGCATAAGTTGTTCCCCCATTCCAGGCCACTGTGAGCCCATACCGCTGTACACGAACCAAAGCGGACGCTTCATTTCATCAAAATACTCAACGCGTTCATTTAAACTCACTGTCTTTTGATCTTTTGTATCTGGAAAAACGTTTATTTATCTTTAAACGTAATAAATATATAAACCAAAAGAAATCCGTATGCATAAAACATTTGTGTTTATTAATAAAACATTCACTCGTATTACCTAGAATTATAAATCCCCTTGCCATGTGTCCGGAAATCTTCGTCTCGTGAATATTATGTAGTAATGCCAACTCTTCAGCATCTATGGGACGTGACTTTAAATCTTCTATGATTTTTTTTACAGCGGACTCCTGCCTCCCTGATATAGTAACTAACCGTGGGATACTTGAATGATATTTGTTTAGGTCCTGAAATTTAATCGTACCTAATGAACACAATATTGTAGTCACGGAAATACTTCTAGCAAAATTAAAATTCTTCACCAAATACAGTTGCAGTTGCCGCTTGCGATAGGCTTTACCTGCCTGCAATCTTCTCACCTCAGTTTATATGAATATGTAATGCGCAGTGAAGTAACATATTTTCTTCAGTTATAACAGCACATACGAATAATACATTACTAGCTTACATATATATTCCATATATAGACGACAGTCCGGTGAAGCTGTTAAGACCTTACTAGTTAGTAGCGTAATCAGTTCGGGAAAAAACCATATATAGACAATGGCTCATTTTAGATAAAAACACTATCTTAATTCGTTACGGCTTTTAGTACATTTTGGCAAATTCAAAAGTACAGCGATGCATTGTTTTTATATTTATTAATATATGAATTATTCTAGTACTACAACATTTCATATATTTTCATATTTAACGGCAATGTAGCCTTTACCATTAGCCAATACAGTTATTAATTCAATTTAAAGTTTATACGCATTATATTACCTTTGGCTTGTAGTGTCCATGCAAGAGCACGTGTGCATTAATGCCTGTAATTGCTAAAGCATTTACTCCAACATATGTTCGTTGAAAACTATGGTGATCTCTGATCACTTCTATACGACCCTCACGCATAGCAGATATGTCTTGACGTGGTGTGGTTAAGTGAAGATTTCCAGCAAGCAGTCCGGTTTCGTATCCTAGGAGAACCTGTTACATCACAAATGGTTTGAAATGAAAACTGAATTTATGGTTATCTTATGTACAAAATATTACTTCACTATTATATTATGTTTATTAAGCAAGCTTGCTGTCCAAAAATATCATATCACATATTATAAAACAAAGTCCTCTGCCACGTCTGTCTGTCTGTTCGCGATAAACTACTGAACGGACTTTAATGCGGTTCACCGGTAGACAAAGTGATTCATGAAGAAAGTTCAGGTATATAATTTGTCTAGGTTTTGTGTAAATTGGTTGAAATATAACGATAATTGTTGGAAATGATGGAAAAAGTCAAGCAGTGTTTGTGTGTATTCCAGTGGATTCAAGAATGGTTTCGATTCACAATTAGACCAGGTAGTTGAGCTGCGGTCTGATTCTACGATTTTTTTTATTATTCGGGTGGGACAACGTTGTTGATGATGAATAAAGTAGAGCGTTGAAGATTGGCGTTTACGTTAACCGATTTTTAACTTTGAAATCAAACCATAAACATATTGTTGAACAAAAATGAAACCAACCTTTGTAATAGCTGATATTCCGGAAGCAGCTTCACCGTATCCTATGTTAGACATCACACTTCCTACTGGTAGTGGAATATCTCTGTTCTTGCAAAAAACATTATCTATAGCTTCCAGTTCAGACTTATCCGCGTCCGACACGGCTATAAGTAAAATACTTTGTTTTAGCGCCAGTTTCTATCTTATTTACTCAGTACGAATAAACTGATGTTATACGGATAAAAAAAAATTATTTAATTCAATTGCAACTGTTGCTTTGTCGAAAATAACTTATAGCGATAATAAATTATATACTTTATCCAATTTGCCACTACTAGCTATATATATAAGATATTTAACATAGTAATAACCTACCTGAACCAAACGCTTCGACATATTCTACATCGCTTGGAGAAATTCCAACTTGTGAGTAAAAATCTTTCAAAAAGTTTACTGTCTTCATTGGGTCTCGATAAAATCCATACCTAGGAGTTGTTACTCCTTGTAATATTGAAGTGTACTCTGATTTCACGTGTAATACTTCAGCATAGATCCTATTTGAAAAATATATAAAACATTATCGTTATTCTATGCTAAAGTCTATATTCAAATTTTTCATCGTTACAGGTGAGCAATTATATCGGAAACTTCAATCCACCTTGCAGGATTGCAATATTTTTACAGTTTAGACATTTCGTTTTAGCTATTCAAACTAAAGGAATAAGTACAATAATATGACAATTGTAAATACCCAAAATCATGTAATTTAATGTGTAAGCAACTATAAATTATAACATTTTCGTACCTCTTCCCCCATTCCAGGCCACTGTGAGCCCATACCGCTGTACACGAACCAAAGCGGACGCTTCATTTCATCATAGTACTCAACACGTTCATTTAAACTTACTGTCTTTTGATCCTTTGTATCTGGCAGAAACGATTAATTATCTTTAAACGTAATAAATATATAAACGAAAATAAATCCATATGCAAAAAACGTTTAATTTTATTTATGAAACATTCACTCATATTACCTAGAATTATAAATCCCCTTGACATGTGTCCGGAAATATTCATCTCGTGTATGTTATGTAGTAATGCTAACTCTTCAGCATCTATGGGACGTGACTTTAAATCTTCTATGATTTTTTTTACAGCGGACTCCTGCCTCCCTGATATAGTAACTAACCGTGGGATACTTGAATGATATTTGTTTAGGTCCTGAAATTTAATCGTACCTAATGAACACAATATTGTAGTCACGGAAATACTTCTAGCAAAATTAAAATTCTTCACCAAATACAGTTGCAGTTGCCGCTTGCGATAGGCTTTACCTGCCTGCAATCTTCTCACCTCAGTTTATATGAATATGTAATGCGCAGTGAAGTAACATATTTTCTTCAGTTATAACAGCACATACGAATAATACATTACTAGCTTACATATATATTCCATATATAGACGACAGTCCGGTGAAGCTGTTAAGACCTTACTAGTTAGTAGCGTAATCAGTTCGGGAAAAAACCATATATAGACAATGGCTCATTTTAGATAAAAACACTATCTTAATTCGTTACGGCTTTTAGTACATTTTGGCAAATTCAAAAGTACAGCGATGCATTGTTTTTATATTTATTAATATATGAATTATTCTAGTACTACAACATTTCATATATTTTCATATTTAACGGCAATGTAGCCTTTACCATTAGCCAATACAGTTATTAATTCAATTTAAAGTTTATACGCATTATATTACCTTTGGCTTGTAGTGTCCATGCAAGAGCACGTGTGCATTAATGCCTGTAATTGCTAAAGCATTTACTCCAACATATGTTCGTTGAAAACTATGGTGATCTCTGATCACTTCTATACGACCCTCACGCATAGCAGATATGTCTTGACGTGGTGTGGTTAAGTGAAGATTTCCAGCAAGCAGTCCGGTTTCGTATCCTAGGAGAACCTGTTACATCACAAATGGTTTGAAATGAAAACTGAATTTATGGTTATCTTATGTACAAAATATTACTTCACTATTATATTATGTTTATTAAGCAAGCTTGCTGTCCAAAAATATCATATCACATATTATAAAACAAAGTCCTCTGCCACGTCTGTCTGTCTGTTCGCGATAAACTACTGAACGGACTTTAATGCGGTTCACCGGTAGACAAAGTGATTCATGAAGAAAGTTCAGGTATATAATTTGTCTAGGTTTTGTGTAAATTGGTTGAAATATAACGATAATTGTTGGAAATGATGGAAAAAGTCAAGCAGTGTTTGTGTGTATTCCAGTGGATTCAAGAATGGTTTCGATTCACAATTAGACCAGGTAGTTGAGCTGCGGTCTGATTCTACGATTTTTTTTATTATTCGGGTGGGACAACGTTGTTGATGATGAATAAAGTAGAGCGTTGAAGATTGGCGTTTACGTTAACCGATTTTTAACTTTGAAATCAAACCATAAACATATTGTTGAACAAAAATGAAACCAACCTTTGTAATAGCTGATATTCCGGAAGCAGCTTCACCGTATCCTATGTTAGACATCACACTTCCTACTGGTAGTGGAATATCTCTGTTCTTGCAAAAAACATTATCTATAGCTTCCAGTTCAGACTTATCCGCGTCCGACACGGCTATAAGTAAAATACTTTGTTTTAGCGCCAGTTTCTATCTTATTTACTCAGTACGAATAAACTGATGTTATACGGATAAAAAAAAATTATTTAATTCAATTGCAACTGTTGCTTTGTCGAAAATAACTTATAGCGATAATAAATTATATACTTTATCCAATTTGCCACTACTAGCTATATATATAAGATATTTAACATAGTAATAACCTACCTGAACCAAACGCTTCGACATATTCTACATCGCTTGGAGAAATTCCAACTTGTGAGTAAAAATCTTTCAAAAAGTTTACTGTCTTCATTGGGTCTCGATAAAATCCATACCTAGGAGTTGTTACTCCTTGTAATATTGAAGTGTACTCTGATTTCACGTGTAATACTTCAGCATAGATCCTATTTGAAAAATATATAAAACATTATCGTTATTCTATGCTAAAGTCTATATTCAAATTTTTCATCGTTACAGGTGAGCAATTATATCGGAAACTTCAATCCACCTTGCAGGATTGCAATATTTTTACAGTTTAGACATTTCGTTTTAGCTATTCAAACTAAAGGAATAAGTACAATAATATGACAATTGTAAATACCCAAAATCATGTAATTTAATGTGTAAGCAACTATAAATTATAACATTTTCGTACCTCAAAGCATCTTTAGCCTTCTGTAGCAACAAAACATTAATAGCTTCTGATTTAGCACAACCGTCTGCATTTTCATCGAATGATTTTGTTTTCCCGTCTTTACACATTTGCATAATTCTATAATAAATTATTTAGTTTTATTAATTTCCAACTAGCATTTTTAAGCATATACACACGGGTGTCGTCATTATTTCATCACAAATCAAGAGAAATTTCATTGACTGAATAAAAAACAAAACAAAGAAATGTGCTTTCTTGTAAGTTTATTTCCATCTCCCGAATGCAGGACTTTTTGTTGTATTAGTAGAGATAGTGGAGCTTCATATCAAATCAATAATATTTTATTCAGTTTCGGCCCTAATAAGGCACTTATTAAAGTCAAAACTATCACTGGTTTGGAAATCAACCCAGTCAGAAGAACCGGCAAAAAACTCGACCGGGTACATACAACAACATGTATGATAACTCAATACAGTGATGATCGGAGAATAGTTTTTACGTAAATTTTAAACAACATCGTTATCGGTACAAAGATCAATGCATGCAATGCATGCATGCGGATCGAAGGGAAGGCAGTGCGGTCAGTATTTAGCGTAACGCATTACAAGCGTACTGTTATAATGAGAAAAACTCTGATCTTTTTAAAAAAGAATATTTAATATACACTGAAATAATTGTAAAATAGAGACTTAGCAAGTGTTTTCGACTTCGCGGTCCGGCCCGAAATAACTATCAAAATCCTTAAGTTAAACACATAAGATCGGTCTAGATCTAAAAGTGCTGACCAGGCACCTAATCATCAATAGCTTATACAGTCGGGGGATATAATAGTACGTTGATCAACAGCGCGATATTGTTTTTATTATTTTCGGTCGATCACGTACAAAAGTCTGGTTCTTTGAGCCGGATACTTCAATCTACCATTTCTACCTTTTGAAACTTGCCTCGTAATAATTCTTTGTTACCGTGTTACTCTTCCAATGCAACGATTTCAGCCTCGCGTTTCTTTTGCATCAATTTCTTTACAATTTTTGCTAAAGCCTTAGCTGCCTCCTACTGCAATTGTTGCTTTCATGCTTCGAATGATTTTCTATTTATGGAGCAAACAGATTTTTAGCAGCGACCCAATTCAATTGTCGAGATTCTAACTTTTGCGGGGGCTTGATTAAGTTTTTCATTGACAGCAACTTCCGAATTTGTTTTTCCACTGGGTTCAGCACTGTTAGAGTGTTGGGTATCTTCTATATACCCTTGCATTTCGGCTCGTCGAACTAAACTTTTATAATTGATGGACATTTAATATAACATCGCGTATCGTCGTGCATCGGTAATGTGTTACGCCAAAGACTGACCACACTGCTCTTCCTTTAATCCGCACCTCCACTTTATACTATTGATAAACATATTACTCTAAGAATGCTAATAAATAACGACAATATTTATATAAATCTACTACTACTATATATAGAGTATATATATGTGTATATATAGTCTACTTATATTTGTCAGTTCTAGTAAGTAATGTTTACCGAACTAGTGCAGCGACTGTAGTTTTGCAATAAGTAATTGCCTTCTGAAACCTAAGTGTAATACAGTTTAAATGAATTTGTTTTAAACTATAAAACCTAATATAATTACCTCGAATAGTGTACGGAAGATTGCGGATGGAGACATAAATTAGCACCGGCAGCTATAGCAACTTCGCATTCTCCTCGAGTGATAGCTAAATAAGCTTGTTCCAGCGCAGAGATTGAGCTACAACAAGCTTCATCAATTGACAATGATGGACCTTTTGCATTCAACCAATAAGAGATTCGGTTGGCAAACATAGATTTACTGCAACTGTTAACAAAAATTTTATTATAAATTTTATAATCATTTCTAAACAAAACAATAATGTCAAGTAGTTTATTCTATTACCCGGCAATACCGAATCCAGTTCTTGAGCTTCCGTCCGAAGAATAGGGTTATCCACACATATTAGAAGACAAGGAATGCTAACTCAGCTCTCAAATTAGTGTTAGTAAGTTACTATTTAATTACCTTAGTTATACCATTTGCGTATGAATTTGTTATAGAAATGCTATTGGATGTATTGAGCACTTATATGTATTTACGGGATGTGTGTTTGTTAGAAAATACAATAAATATTGATTTACCAATAATTTTATCAGGCAACAATCCTAATGCTTTCAGAATATCAGTGAGTCCAATCTGAACAGCCGCTATGCCGACAAATGAGTGAAGGATGTTACTGAAAATGCTCTTATCACGAGACATTAAAATGTTCAGGAGATCAATACCCTTTGGCTTCAGAATTCGGTGACATCTAAAATTAAACAATGTAACCTCAAAATTTAAGCATCATAAGGGCTCATAAAAAGTGTAAATAGTAATTCACGAATGCTTTTACAACTTTCTATACGTTTGATTAATTTGATTTTTTTTCAATAAATGAGAGGTACTAATAAAAAACATACAATTATTATTACATCCCAATCATGCCAGGATATATGATAATTTGCAAATCGCAACAAACAAATATTTTACTTTCTCTTCACTTATAAGTGGTTGACAATGGCTATGAAGGTGTAAGAGGCTAACAAGGCTAAAAACACCAAAAACCTGTCTTATACCTTACTTCCTTTACCCAGTAATGACGTGGCATGATGATAGTTTTTGTTACCATTAAATTATAATTTTTTAATTCAAATTACATACGGTGCTTTATTTTAGAAACATATTCATTTATCTGATACTTCTTCAGTTTATAACCGTTCTTAATTCATTTTCTCATCATCATCACCTACTTAGCCGTTTGCATCAGATATAATTAAATTTAACTACTGTATAACAAAAAATAAAAATGCACAAACCGATAGATTTAGTTTACCTTTCAATAGCCGCTGCGAAGATGGGTATACGCATAAGTTGTTCCCCCATTCCAGGCCACTGTGAGCCCATACCGCTGTACACGAACCAAAGCGGACGCTTCATTTCATCAAAATACTCAACGCGTTCATTTAAACTCACTGTCTTTTGATCTTTTGTATCTGGAAAAACGTTTATTTATCTTTAAACGTAATAAATATATAAACCAAAAGAAATCCGTATGCATAAAACATTTGTGTTTATTAATAAAACATTCACTCGTATTACCTAGAATTATAAATCCCCTTGCCATGTGTCCGGAAATCTTCGTCTCGTGAATATTATGTAGTAATGCCAACTCTTCAGCATCTATGGGACGTGACTTTAAATCTTCTATGATTTTTTTTACAGCGGACTCCTGCCTCCCTGATATAGTAACTAACCGTGGGATACTTGAATGATATTTGTTTAGGTCCTGAAATTTAATCGTACCTAATGAACACAATATTGTAGTCACGGAAATACTTCTAGCAAAATTAAAATTCTTCACCAAATACAGTTGCAGTTGCCGCTTGCGATAGGCTTTACCTGCCTGCAATCTTCTCACCTCAGTTTATATGAATATGTAATGCGCAGTGAAGTAACATATTTTCTTCAGTTATAACAGCACATACGAATAATACATTACTAGCTTACATATATATTCCATATATAGACGACAGTCCGGTGAAGCTGTTAAGACCTTACTAGTTAGTAGCGTAATCAGTTCGGGAAAAAACCATATATAGACAATGGCTCATTTTAGATAAAAACACTATCTTAATTCGTTACGGCTTTTAGTACATTTTGGCAAATTCAAAAGTACAGCGATGCATTGTTTTTATATTTATTAATATATGAATTATTCTAGTACTACAACATTTCATATATTTTCATATTTAACGGCAATGTAGCCTTTACCATTAGCCAATACAGTTATTAATTCAATTTAAAGTTTATACGCATTATATTACCTTTGGCTTGTAGTGTCCATGCAAGAGCACGTGTGCATTAATGCCTGTAATTGATAAAGCATTTACTCCAACATACGTCCGCTGAAAACTACGGTGATCACTGATCACTTCTATACGACCCTCACGCATAGCAGATATGTCTTGACGTGGTGTGGTTAAGTGAAGATTTCCAGCAAGTAGTCCGGTTTCGTATCCTAGGAGAACCTGTTACATCACAAATGGTTTGAAATGAAAACTGAATTTATGGTTATCTTATGTACAAAATATTACTTCACTATTATATTATGTTTATTAAGCAAGCTTGCTGTCCAAAAATATCATATCACATATTATAAAACAAAGTCCTCTGCCACGTCTGTCTGTCTGTTCGCGATAAACTACTGAACGGACTTTAATGCGGTTCACCGGTAGACAAAGTGATTCATGAAGAAAGTTCAGGTATATAATTTGTCTAGGTTTTGTGTAAATTGGTTGAAATATAACGATAATTGTTGGAAATGATGGAAAAAGTCAAGCAGTGTTTGTGTGTATTCCAGTGGATTCAAGAATGGTTTCGATTCACAATTAGACCAGGTAGTTGAGCTGCGGTCTGATTCTACGATTTTTTTTATTATTCGGGTGGGACAACGTTGTTGATGATGAATAAAGTAGAGCGTTGAAGATTGGCGTTTACGTTAACCGATTTTTAACTTTGAAATCAAACCATAAACATATTGTTGAACAAAAATGAAACCAACCTTTGTAATAGCTGATATTCCGGAAGCAGCTTCACCGTATCCTATGTTAGACATCACACTTCCTACTGGTAGTGGAATATCTCTGTTCTTGCAAAAAACATTATCTATAGCTTCCAGTTCAGCCTTATCCGCGTCCGACACGGCTATAAGTAAAATACTTTGTTTTAGCGCCAGTTTCTATCTTATTTACTCAGTACGAATAAACTGATGTTATACGGATAAAAAAAAATTATTTAATTCAATTGCAACTGTTGCTTTGTCGAAAATAACTTATAGCGATAATAAATTATATACTTTATCCAATTTGCCACTACTAGCTATATATATAAGATATTTAACATAGTAATAACCTACCTGAACCAAACGCTTCGACATATTCTACATCGCTTGGAGAAATTCCAACTTGTGAGTAAAAATCTTTCAAAAAGTTTACTGTCTTCATTGGGTCTCGATAAAATCCATACCTAGGAGTTGTTACTCCTTGTAATATTGAAGTGTACTCTGATTTCACGTGTAATACTTCAGCATAGATCCTATTTGAAATATATATAAAACATTACCGTTATTCTATGCTAAAGTCTATATTCAAATTTTTCATCGTTACAGGTGAGCAATTATATCGGAAACTTCAATCCTCCTTGCAGGATTGCAATATTTTTACAGTTTAGACATTTCGTTTTAGCTATTCAAACTAAAGGAATAAGTACAATAATATGACAATTGTAAATACCCAAAATCATGTAATTTAATGTGTAAGCAACTATAAATTATAACATTTTCGTACCTCAAAGCATCTTTAGCCTTCTGTAGCAACAAAACATTAATAGCTTCTGATTTAGCACAACCGTCTGCATTTTCATCGAATGATTTTGTTTTCCCGTCTTTACACATTTGCATAATTCTATAATAAATTATTTAGTTTTATTAATTTCCAACTAGCATTTTTAAGCATATACACACGGGTGTCGTCATTATTTCATCACAAATCAAGAGAAATTTCATTGACTGAATAAAAAACAAAACAAAGAAATGTGCTTTCTTGTAAGTTTATTTCCATCTCCCGAATGCAGGACTTTTTGTTGTATTAGTAGAGATAGTGGAGCTTCATATCAAATCAATAATATTTTATTCAGTTTCGGCCCTAATAAGGCACTTATTAAAGTCAAAACTATCACTGGTTTGGAAATCAACCCAGTCAGAAGAACCGGCAAAAAACTCGACCGGGTACATACAACAACATGTATGATAACTCAATACAGTGATGATCGGAGAATAGTTTTTACGTAAATTTTAAACAACATTGTTATCGGTACAAAGATCAATGCATGCAATGCATGCATGCGGATCGAAGGGAAGGCAGTGCGGTCAGTATTTAGCGTAACGCATTACAAGCGTACTGTTATAATGAGAAAAACTCTGATCTTTTTAAAAAAGAATATTTAATATACACTGAAATAATTGTAAAATAGAGACTTAGCAAGTGTTTTCGACTTCGCGGTCCGGCCCGAAATAACTATCAAAATCCTTAAGTTAAACACATAAGATCGGTCTAGATCTAAAAGTGCTGACCAGGCACCTAATCATCAATAGCTTATACAGTCGGGGGATATAATAGTACGTTGATCAACAGCGCGATATTGTTTTTATTATTTTCGGTCGATCACGTACAAAAGTCTGGTTCTTTGAGCCGGATACTTCAATCTACCATTTCTACCTTTTGAAACTTGCCTCGTAATAATTCTTTGTTACCGTGGAAACTAAGAGACCATTACTCTTCCAATGCAACGATTTCAGCCTCGCGTTTCTTTTGCATCAATTTCTTTACAATTTTTGCTAAAGCCTTAGCTGCCTCCTACTGCAATTGTTGCTTTCATGCTTCGAATGATTTTCTATTTATGGAGCAAACATATTTTTAGCAGCGACCCACTTCAATTGTCAAGCTTCTAACTTTTACGGGGGCTTGATTAAGTTTTTCATTGACAGCAACTTCCGAATTTGTTTTTCCACTGGGTTCAGCACTGTTAGAGTGTTGGGTATCTTCTATATACCCTTGCATTTCGGCTCGTCGAACTAAACTTTTATAATTGATGGACATTTAATATAACATCGCGTATCGTCGTGCATCGGTAATGTGTTACGCCAAAGACTGACCACACTGCTCTTCCTTTAATCCGCACCTCCACTTTATACTATTGATAAACATATTACTCTAAGAATGCTAATAAATAACGACAATATTTATATAAATCTACTACTACTATATATAGAGTATATATATGTGTATATATAGTCTACTTATATTTGTCAGTTCTAGTAAGTAATGTTTACCGAACTAGTGCAGCGACTGTAGTTTTGCAATAAGTAATTGCCTTCTGAAACCTAAGTGTAATACAGTTTAAATGAATTTGTTTTAAACTATAAAACCTAATATAATTACCTCGAATAGTGTACGGAAGATTGCGGATGGAGACATAAATTAGCACCTGCAGCTATAGCAACTTCACATTCTCCTCGACTGATAGCTAAATAAGCTTGTTCCAGCGCAGAGATTGAGCTACAACAAGCTTCATCAATTGACAATGATGGACCTTTTGCATTCAACCAATAAGAGATTCGGTTGGCAAACATAGATTTACTGCAACTGTTAACAAAAATTTTATTATAAATTTTTATGACCATTTCTAAATAAAACAATAATGTCAAGTAGTTTGTTCTATTACCCGGCAATACCGAATCCAGTTCTTGAACTCGCAACGTAAAAGCATGCTTTTTCAGTTTCTGAGAAGCACGTTCCAACATAAAAACCAACTATCTTCCCGGAAAGGTGCTCTGGACTTATACCTACAATTTTAATATCTCTTCAATCTACCTTAACTTCTGCTTATCTTATCTTACATATAAATAAAATGACATGGGCCTGCCGTTGTGAGCGCATCACGTAAAAACGACTGGATAAATGGCAATCATTTTTTTTAGTTTTATATCTGTTCTGTAAGCAATTTATATCGTTAACAAAATAAACGACGCAGACGAAGACACGGGTATGATAACATTAATCATCATAATGAAGGAAAGAGAGAAAATTGTACCATTATCTGAAAAAAAATGGCTCTCGAACTGTTTAAAATCTACATTTCGATGTTGTTCGAATTTTTTGTTGTCTGTATGAACGTGCATCATGCCTAAACTACTGGCCTGTATGCTTTACTTCTTTTATGTTACTGCCTAATATTATATGGTAATAGTATTTATTATATTAGGTTACATTCACAGTTTAAATGGGCTGCATGTAAATAAAATAAAAATAAGAAAGTGCCTGAGGTACAACTAACTACGGCACGGCTGATGCGCGCACAATGACTGCAAAGCGTGAAAAGTGCCTTCTTTTCTCGAATTGATTGCGCTATTGACCTATCAAGGTATTAACAGTTTTACCGGACTACTAATGCGAGCGCTTAAGGCACTCCGCTCAAGGGTGCATAGAACACCTCGGCTTGGGCTGTTGCCTAGATTATATAATTCGCAACCTAACTGAGCTAAGCAAAGCTAAACTACATATTCATACTTATATGAGTTACTGAATTATATTTGTATTTGTGTACCAAGCATATATACTTCAACGACTCTTGAATGTATTTCTTGTCGTATATTTTTTTCTGAACGAATTCATTTCGATAAGGGAAAATAATAAAACCCTTCCACTTTAATGTGTAAGCAAGTGTGCGTGCACGTGTGTACAGGTGACATGAGTAATGTTGTTTCAGTGTTGTAAGATTTTGTGTCACTGTATTCGCGCGAGCAGCATACTCAAGGGCTCCACGATGAAGGAACGGACCTAGACTTGAGCCGCTGCCGAGGGGACGTGAAAGGTGCCATCAAATTAAATGTAACGGGATACAAAGTTAGCGGACGTTTAATTTTAAAAAGTTAATACTATTGGCTTAATAAATGCGCTTATCAGTATATCACAGACTATGTAGAACATGCTCGATACGTCTCTAGCCAACCAATTATCTAATTTAAAATCTGCCTATCCATCCGGTTTGATGTCCAGAATTCTTTAAGACTTACCTATCTCTTTCATTCTTAAGACTTATCCTGCTCATGGTTATGAAAAATTTGATTAAGTGAATTGATTGTGTGTCCGAAACAAAATAAAATAGGAAAGTCTTACAGTATTGCTTTGTTCATAACATCAAAGTGCATTGCACTATACAGTGAAAACCTGACCTCGTTGTCACTCGTTTGATATACAATTGACTGAATAAAAATTACGAATTTTATTTCCATACGTAATTAATTACACTGACATTTAAAACTAAACTGATTTCAATATTTAAATTTATATTTATATCAACTTAACGAGAAAGGAATGAATGCCTTATTGCACTTTTTAGTTCGTACACTGTCGAGCTGCTTTTTATATCATAGCAGCCAAACGGATAGGTGAGTCACCTTATATTAATTTATCACCGCCGTCCATAGACACTAGCAACACCAGGGGAGCCGCAAGTGCGTTGCCAGCCTGTGTTTGGGGGGCGGGGAAGGGCGAGGGGGTGAAATGGAGGAGAGGTGGACCTCCGACGCGTTCACTGACCGAACAAAATGTAACAATGCAAGCACTGTTATTTTACATCGGTTTTCTACGAGAGGTTGGTATTACCCCGCCGACCCATTCATGCTGAAATCAGTAATAGCTTCAGCGTTGCTCTACTACCTTTTAGCAGGACTGGTAGGGGGAGACTGCAATTCGCTCGCCTCCTCCCGTCACCATAGCCGATCCTAAGGGGATGAGCTGGGGGACCCGTCTTCTCATTGCACAGGTCTGGCTGACGACGGGAGACAACTGGAGTGTACTCAGGCTATCTAGCTATTAAGCAGGAGCCTGGCGGTCACATTCCGCCGGGCGGTTTGTTGGGACGACTATCCAAGGTTGGGTAGCTAGTACGATCCCTTACCGCCGCAACAAATACGGCCTGTCGGTACAACGTTAAAAAAAGGATCAACTTGATTATATAAAAAGTACTTTTCTAATAACTAACTATCATCACTTATCTTTTCTCCCGCCTCGATTGAGCATATTAATAAAAATTTTTCGTCAATACATAAAAGATTTCTTTTTACTCGCTATATTGACAGTTTGAAAATTTGTAAGTAAGTAAGACTATGATAACTTATAAAAACCTCACGATAGCCTAGTGTTTGACGTAAACACTCGCGAGTTATAGCAAACATATAGCAAACAAAAGAACGTACACAGCTGGAGTTCTTACAAATTTTGGCAATTTAGAAGATATTGTTGTTGTTATTTAGAGTATTTATCGTAAAACCAACCAAAATTAAGTAATTTCTTTTTAAGAAGTTCGTCGTGAAGTCGAACGTCGTTATGTATAGTTTATACTGTACATAAATAGTGAACCTACTGGAGAAGTTAAATTAATATATACTTATACAAACATATAATATACATAGACATTTTATTTTTCAAAGAAATATTGGTGTAATTGGATTTTAAAGATAGTGATAATTTCAGCATCTCGAAAATCACACGAATATTTTTTAAGAAGTTTCCTTACCCGCATCGTAAATAGCTTGATAAGTCTGTTCAAGAACTTTACGTCCCATAGAATCCATATTGTTTCCGAGACGATAATGCACTTTGAAGAATTGAGCATCGAAACGTTCCAAATTCGGAACTTTCCCCGTAAACTCCACCGCCTCTGGATGTTGGAATTTCCAGCGTGAGTTTTTGTCCGACACTGGATTTATCTGTACACACAGGCTTGTGTTAAATAATATATACATAATAGTTCTCGTCCAGTGATAGGAAATCAACCATGTATTAATGTTAAAAAAAAAGAAATGTTTCCAATTTTTTTATTGATAAATACTAACGTTACTAAACAAAAAGGAATACAGAAAATCGGCTGAGAACAGATGTTCTTAATTATGTTCTCTCCGCCTATTTATATATTGAAGATAATGAAAATATAGTTCCTTTGAGGCTCAATCACGGCAAAACTTGTGAACGTATTGGCATAGGGTTATGATCATTCAATTCAGAATTTTTCGTAGATGTCCTAGGTAACCCAATTTCGCCAGCTAAATGAGATCAAACGCTAAAACCTTTCAAAATCAAGAATGCTTTATTCAGTTTAAAGCCTGACAAGGCGCTTATGAACGTCAAGACTACCATCGGTTCGGAAAACAACCTACAAGGAAGAATCGGTAAGAAACTCGATCTGATTTATCTTTTCATAATTCATTGCATAACATATTTTTATGAACATGCATGGTTATAGACGTAGTTATATTCCTTTTTGGCAGATGTACAGATAGGGGCATATTTCCAGACGTCACCATCGTCATTAAGGTATATAAAGGTAGATAAATACAATTGAAAAACCGTGGATAAATCTTCTAAATATATAAAAACTCAGTGTCATGACGTTTGTCCACGATGAACTCCGAAACTACCCAACCGACCTTCATGAAAGTCGGCATTTATATATAATTTGGTCCCGCTTGAGAGATAGGATAATTTATATTTCGATTAATAGCATCAATTTTTGTAAATACAAGTAAATGTATCTTCTTCTTACCCTTATCCCACATAAGTAGGGTCGGTACAACATGTTTGTCATGTTGTGGTATATGATTTGGCTTAATTTTTACGATCGGCCGCCTGCCTGACATCAACCCTCCTTGGGATTATTTTGTTGTATCACTGTATTTATGATTATTATTATATAGTTACGAAGTCTGATGGGCTCTTTTATCCTTACAATTTTTCGTTCCGGTTAAAAACGAAGTTCTTCAAGATTATAGTTTGCTTGCTATATTGCCATTTTTATGTAGCAGAAACCTAGCCAACTTAAGACTAGTCCCGAGGACTGCATTTTCGGGGTTTTTTTTTTCAGGATTCGTGGTTTCAGATTTTTCTCAGTAATAATAATATAATATTAAATATAATAAACCATTATAAAAATACAAAATATGAAAACTATAATAGCATGCAATAAATGCAATTTTATTATTATTTTATGTCAATACCAGTAAATGAATGTTGTTGATTTTGTTATTAATTGTAAGTTTCATCGGTCTCGAACAGATGGCGCTTTATATTAGTTTATTGACAGAAAACTGTAGGACCGACTTTTATAAATATCTCATAGATGACGCCACTTGTTAATTTTGAATTTCTTGTTCACCTCCAATTTATTTTATGCACATTGCACATGCACATGTTCTGTTAATTTCTTTACTACGTAACCTTGCTTTTTCTGTATCAAGTTTTTAGCTAAACTCATTACCCCATAATACCAACTACTTTATCATCATTTTAATTTAACAGGTAATTACTGAGCTACAGCAACGTTAGTAACGTACCCTACGTTAGTAAATACATATAACTGTACCTTGTTGTAAAGGATATGCGAAAGTTCCTTCACGGAATTTGACTGCGGGTACAGACCCGACATTCCAGATATAACGACTGTCTCCCCTTCCAATTTCCTCGACTTCCTGTCTTCATGACTCGAATGCTCTTGAGGTGTCGGAGACATGGTTATTTTCTTAAGAAATAAAAACACGAGTAAAATATATTATCAATTAGGGATTTCGACAAGTTTAATTAAAAACAATGACGTACAAACGAAAACATCAAAACGAATTCTTCCCTTTACGGTATGCCTTTGTAACAAAATATTATGCCATACGAACGTCAGTTTATCGAGTTTGTCAGTGTTTTTGAATACGTCCTAAGTATATTCTATCTCAATCACTCACTCTCTTTTTTTATGGAAATTTACCCTTAGCCTGACAATTATTATTAATACAACAAAGAAGAAGTTATACGCTTACGTAGATACGGCAATTGATTTTTTATTTATATAGACGAAGTCGATGTGGTATTAATATTTTACTAACAGAATGGTTACATACAACACAGGTGATTTATACAAATTCGAATAAACTGCACATATAAAAAGTCGAAGTTTATGGTATTTATCCAGTTATATTTCGAAACGGCTCAACCCGTATTGACGTTACTTTCACAGGTAAATAGATGAGTTCTAGGAGTATTATGTTCTGCATATTTTTATGCTTTCCCATAGAGATTAGGTTATAATTATATAATTTCACAAAAATGATTTAAAATCAATTAAATGGTTATAGTGGATAACAGAAGAGGTCATGATAAAATTATAATTAAAAAATAAACGACAGCCCTAAATTTATCCACCACACAGTTCAGTCATATTAAACATAATAAGCCGTGGGTACAAGCTAGTTATGCTTATAAAATTAGTTAGCTTATAATATTACATCACCATCCGCCTGTAAGAAACCTACTGCAGGGCTATAGGCCTCTTCCCTAACAAAGGTATGGGCATAATCACCACGCCAGCTGACAACGTATTAGTAATTTCAAACTCAAAGAAATCTATAGTTCTATATTTTCACTACAAGTACTACAAGAACATTTCTCAGCTCCAGGTTACCTCATGATGTTTTCCTTCACCTTCAGCTGATAGTGGTACCAATTTAAATTAGTAAATGTGAGCGAATTCCGAAAAATACGTTGATACATGTCGGGGTTTGAACCTGCGGACATTGAGTTGATATTCCACAGGACAAACCACTAGCCCACCACGACATCTATACGAATAACACACGAATACAATATTATGTTATTATCAATTGTAGGCAAAACGGTTGATTGTGTGAACTTGGTCATAAAATGGATCGGAATACTTATATTACATACATATATTTATTATTATATACATGTAAATAAAATACAAGAAATATATAATCTATAATATAATAAATATACCTATAATTTCATACATAGAAGCCAAAGACTTAATTTTGTTTTTTTTTTCTGAATAAAATATGCCCTTTGTCTTTTTATTTACCCTCGACAGAATTTTATGATGATAGGTTAAATAGTTAAAGCAGATAAATAATATTTACAAGTTTACCACACAATAATAAAAAAATAAATTTTCTTACCTTCTAACTTTTGTCACGTACACAATGCAACGTACAACCAACGCCGATTGCAAATGTAGAATCCGTAATTATATAGAGGATAAGCCTCAATATATAATGTGGATATTAACATAAAATTAAAATTTACATTACTATGTAGGTATGCTTTAACATAACCATAGTGTTGTTCTCCTATTTTCGTTTAAAAAAATAAATATATTTGTTTTAACAGAAATCCATGATTTATTATAAACTAGTTTTAACATTAAATTCAAATTTTAATTGTTTTTTTTTTATATTTTGAATATTATAATTATAATCTATATATACATAGAACTGTAACCAGGCTAAATCATTAAATATTTTTTGAAAATTATAATCAGGGTAGACTTTGTTATCGTGTTAACATCTACGTCCGGTACCGTGACACACCCGAGAGGCGAGACTACAACGCCACCCGGGGAACCACTATTGACCTGCGATACCGCGCTATTGACTCTATCGGGGTGTTACCAGATTTTACTGTATTGCAGTTTTTGTTCTCCTACCCTTCGAGTTATGGCACGGACATTCAGGTAATCCCGCTTCTGATTTGTTACACTAATCACGTATAGGGTCGATGTAGTCAGGAATGGGAATAATCACATCGTAGATACTGTCACTATTTATTTGGCCAGAGCTTCGCCTTACAATAACTTCCACATAGGAGTGCGCCCAGATCAGCGACATCTTGCCCTTTATATGCCACCGATGTAGTCTCACACCGGAATGAATAATGAACAGCCGATAACTTCCACCAATAGCATTCGAGGTCAGTAGTAACACCCCGATAGAGTCAATAGCGCGGTAACGCAGGTCAATAGTGGTTCCCCGGGTGGCGTTGTAGTCTCGCCTCTCGGGTGTGTCACGGTACCGACGTAGACGTTAACACTATTTATGTTTCGCGATATTTTGATTACCAATCGGTCGGCTGGCGATTATGATTGTTTATTTGACATTTACTGACAAAGACGCTGCTCCGCTTTATTGATAGTTTTTTCGAACTGACTACGCTATTGACCAAGCAAGGTCTTAACAGCTTCACCGGACTACTAAGGCGAGCGCTTAAGGCACTCAGCCGATTTTATTTTGACAACTAGCTCAAGGGTGCGCGGCACAACTCGGCCTTGGCTGTTGCCTGATACATGCAATTCGCGACCTATCTGAGCTAACCTAAGCTAAGCTAACTATACATACATATATGAGTTGTTGAAACATATATGTATACCAAGCATACATA
>MU159177.1:86320-191397 GCA_015888305.1 Antheraea pernyi
ATTACCCACATAGAAAATAAGATACATGATACACCCATTATACAGAATACATGATACACCCATTATACAAGACATATTACCCACATAGTACAGATACACCCATTATACAGAATACATGATACACCCATTATACAGAATTACATAAGACATATTACCCACATCATTATACAGAATACATGATACACCCATTATACAGAATACATGATCACATAGTACATAAGACATATCATGTAATGTGATAAATGGATAATATCGGAATTGACTGAATCATCTTGGTCATGTATTATCGGTGTCATAAAACAAGTTACTCGTATTATATTCTTTTCAGAAGAGGGATGTATGTGGAAATAGACTGTGACCGCCGTGGGACACGGCATTTGCAGGATGGCCGAGTGTTAACGTCTACGTCCGGTACCGTGACACACCCGAGAGGCGAGACTACAACGCCACCCGGGGAACCACTATTGACCTGCGATACCGCGCTATTGACTCTATCGGGGTGTTACTACTGACCTCGAACGCTATTGGTGGAAGTTATCGGCTGTTCATTATTCATTCCGGTGTGAGACTACATCGGTGGCATATAAAGGGCAAGATGTCGCTGATCTGGGCGCACTCCTATGTGGAAGTTATTGTAAGGCGAAGCTCTGGCCAAATAAATAGTGACAGTATCTACGATGTGATTATTCCCATTCCTGACTACATCGACCCTATACGTGATTAGTGTAACAATCGATATAGGAGCCAAAAATAATCCTTTTACAATTTTTGTCTATCTGTCTGTCCCTGTGAACGCGTATCACTATGAGAGTACTGAACAAATTTTGACGAAACTTGACCCAATGATAACTAATATTATAAAGTAATATCTAGGATACTTTTGTCCCATAAAACGCAAGGGGTTCTCCAGGATAACGGATGAAAGTCAAAAATATGTAGTAAAAAAAAATCTTGATGGATTTTGGTTTTAAAAAAATTGTGCTATATATAACAGACAGATTAGCTAAAAATTTAGCTATGAGATCTCATTATGATTCTTTAAAAAAATAACAAAAAACAATACTGTTGGCTTCCGGACCGACGTCTACTTCGGTCCGCATAATGTACAGTACGGTATAATTGGGCTATGACAACATGACGTTTCTATGCGTAATTATCAATCAGTTGAATTAGAAGTATAAAATCTAACAAGTAGGCTAAATTCTATTGGTGTATGCATTTGTCTCTTTATCATGAAGCATTTTCTTTCCATTGATTTTCAAACCATAACGATTGTAAAGAAAATTCACTTCAATAATACCACGTCGCCAAAGTTGAAAAATATGTGTAAACGAAACTGTCACTTACATGTTGTTACATTTATTTTATTGTATAAAAATGTTTCCTTATGTACTTTATGTACTTAAAAACTATTTATTTATAAACTTGAAATTTTGAGATGCACATTTCTGACATACAACTTCTCTTCTTCATATTTCATGTTCTTAACATATAGTAACATTGTAACCTGTATGGAGCACAGCGCGGCGGATGCCAACAATTAAGTTATGTTTTATTTGAATGTTTTACATATATAACTGGACTTGACGTTGCTAAACAAAGGTGACAATTTTTTTAAACATAAACCTAGATAATAATTATCTACATTCTACTTTGTATTGTATTGTATTCTACATTGTATTGTAGAATCTTAATTAGAGTTCTGTCAGTATATGTGTTGTTTCGATATTTGATAAAATCAGGTTTTTAAGTATTGTGTGTCTTGAAGTTGTTGGGTTGGTTGTGAATCTACGATTAAAATAATTCGTTGAGGTGTTTGCTATGTTACCTTACTATATTATAATATAATATTGTAAAGAGAGGTAAAGTTTTGTTTTCGGGGAATCCTTGGTACTACAGATCCGGTTTTGAAAATTCTTTCGATTTTAGAAAGGTATATTATTCCTCAGTGCTATAAATATATATATATATATATTAATTTGGCAAATAT
Source organism: Antheraea pernyi (assembly GCA_015888305.1). Lineage (NCBI taxonomy): Eukaryota > Metazoa > Arthropoda > Insecta > Lepidoptera > Saturniidae > Antheraea > Antheraea pernyi. Next base: position 88,311 of record MU159177.1, read on the forward strand.
AGATTTTCAATAATTACACACAAGAAATGTAATTAAAATTGGCAACATTTCTATTACATGGCGTGCACTACTTGAACGGTTTGAAATACAAGAGTAAAATCTATAACAAAAATATTCATAACTTTTACAAATAGCGTCCGCGACACCATATATCTAAATTTAATATCTCAGCCAAAAAGATGGTTTATATGTCTAAAGTAAAATAAATTGGACAAGATTAAGTTTGGATGTAGATTTACGGGCTTATTTTAAGGAAAAATTTCTCACACACCAACTGGGTATACGTTTGACTGAGTCCCGGGATAGTTTGGATTCACAATTCGAAACGGTAGGTGTCCCTGAAATAAGGTATGAGGTTTTGAAAGATTTTATGCGTTTAAAAATACAATTGAAACCGGTAATAATCGATTTGGTGCAAACGAGTTACATGAGTTAGCTAGTCATCTACATCATTACATAGTATAAAATAAAGTCCCCTACCGCGTCTGTCTGTCTGTCTGTTCGCTATAAAATCAAAAACTACGGAACGGATTTTCATGCGCTTTACACCAGCGGATAAAGTGATTCATGAGGAAGGTTTTGGTGTATAATTTGTCAAGGATTTTTTTTATAATTAGGGCTGAACAACGCCTACCGCGCTCGCTAGTAAATAAAAATTAATTGCCAAATGTATGTAAACACATCGCTTCCGAATGGCTGAACATATTTGGCTAATAATTTTGTTTACGTATTTGTAATTGTCAATTGGGGTGCAGTGTAAGAGAGTATTCGTGTGGCGCAACCTGAGCAACGTCGACCGCTTCTCTCTCGGTCGACTGCTGATCTCTGACCTGGGTGTGGCGTGTGAGCAGCACCCTCAGTACCAGCCTGGGGCGGAAGAGGGCCCCAACGGCTCAGTTCCGGGTACCGACCGGCGGAATCAGTGTTTTACTGGTCTCGGCGGGCGCACCATGAACTCGATATGGAAAGGGAGCAATTATGGACGTACAAATTGAAATAGAACTACCCAGGAGGGTACCACCCACGCCGTGGGTGGAGAAACCCTCCACGAACCCTTGGGCTCGCACTGCCCCTCGTTTTTTGGAAGGGGGCACCACCTTGTGTAATCCCAAAACTTAAACGACTTCGCGATAAGAACGGACTTAGATATGGCAAGTGATTTGAATGTTTCAGAAGGAGGTAAAGGAGTAGTAAGCGGGTGCGCCAGAAACTCGGGCAACCAAACTCTGATGTGGAGGCGAGCACGGAAGCCCCGAAAGTGTGTTCGGAAAACCTGGGGAACGCCCGGAACCCCAGAATCTCGGCCTATTCCAGACGCTCTGTGTTGAGAGCGGCCGATGGGTTCTACGATCGGGCCCACTCTTGTTGTTCCTACCTGGAAACCGACAGCACACAGGAATAGTAGTTCCCTAATGTAGAGATACTGGACGCGGATCGTCTGAAAGTGTTGGCCGATTGGAAGGTGACCGTCATATAGGAGACATCGTCATCGTTATCATTATAAATCCACCAATTTAAAGAGGCCATGCGCGAGGTACCTGAAGACTGTGGCCCTATCTCACCAAGGGGCTGATCGATATCCTAACGACCCGAATGGAGGCTGAGGAAACCAGCCGCCTACGGAGTGGGGTCCATTGCCTCCGCAAACAGGTAGAAGTCCTCAAGGAAGAGCTAATGGCACGACGAGGTGAAGACAGCACAAAGAAGTCTTTCACCACCTCCTCCGATGCAATGCCCTCGGAACTGCGCTATGAACCTATTTCTATCGATATGTACTACTATCCGAACACGCCACCACACCATTAATTGTTAATTCATTTCTATCATTCTAACTACAAACATATACATTTACATACAACAGGAGGCAAGGAATAACAATTATGTCAGTCGAATAATCATGCACCAGGTAAGTCTGTCAGGTATAATCTTTTTCGTCTTTTTGGCCACTCTGAATACAGCCGTAAGTTCGGGCTCGCGCGTAATATACTCAAAAGAGTTTGATTGAAAAAAAAGGACATATCAATTTTGTGGTAAACACATTAATTTCCACGTCCCCTTAGCGTGTTCACTTTACTCTCTAACTCAATTTATCTACACCGTCCAAACGTATAAAAAAGGGTTCGAAAAAACGTGACTGTTGCAGTACAGTAGGTACCTTTTTTCTTATATCAATGGAGGCAAACGAACAGGTGGGTCACCTGATGTTAAGTGATCATCACCGTCCATAGACACTTGCAACACCAGGAGAGTTGCAAGTGCGTTGCCATCCTGTGTTAGGGGGAGGAGGGAGTGAGGAAGGGGGGAGGGGGAGGGGAGATGGATATCCAGCGCTCTCACTGACCGAACGAAAGGCAACAATGCAAGCACTGTTACTTGACATCGGTTTTCTGTGAGAGGGTGGTACTACCCCGGTCTGGCTGACCCATTCACACTGAACCCAGTAATAGCTTCAGCGTGGCTCTATCACCTACAAAAACCTTACTATATTCAAATGTTATTGGCAAATTAATAAACTGACACTTGACCTCAAGGCCAGTGACGTTAGCACGATCACCAGAAATAATTATTCCTGATTAAAGTATTTAATTTATTAGACAATGTAAAGTCTCAATTTATATTCACAGTGTCAAAAGTTCATAAAAATGCAACATGTTTTGTACACATGGTCACATTCTATTTATAATATTGAATTGACTGCATGAATAACTAGCGATGTTAACCATATTATCTTCTTTATATATAAAAATCAATCTTTGTTTTTTTTTATGTCATAGATGGCAAACGAACAGGTGGGTCACCTGCTGTTAAGTGATCACCACCGTCCATGGACACTAACAACACCAGAGGAATCGCAAGTGCGTTGCCATCCTTTGGGGGGAAGGGCTAGGGGAGGTAGAGGGAGAGGGAGATGGAGAGGGAGAGGAGAGGGAGAGGGGAGAGGACAGGGGAGGGGAGGTGGGCCTCCGGCGTACGAAGGCACGACGCGCTGGATCCCAGGAACGCGAGACGGCGACACGCATAGCACAGCGGACGGCAAACGCACTGAAAAGTACGGTTTGGTCGTACTGAAAAGTACAACGTTACGATAGACTCGATTGACAACGATTGACCGTGTGATAGAAGCGAGCAATCGCAAAAAAAAACGAGACTCTCGATGCGAGAACTCGACCGCGTAAAACACGTCGCGAACTAAACGAAACACCTAACGAACACGGATGTAAATAAACGCAATAACTAACAGTAATTATTATGTCAATTTATATTTATTTAAGGCATGATGTCTGTAAGTGTTGTGTTTGTGTTTGTGTATTTCAGTTGCCTAATATGGAAGAATTAAATTATACAATAAAAATGTAATAGTACCTATAAAGTGACTCTCCCATGACTGACTTGACACTGGTAGAATTCGTACCTATTACACTTCAAAATTAAAAAGTTGAAGTTAAAGTTAGTGAGTTTGGATGTTCGGGGTAATCTCTGGTATTACTGATCCGATTTTGAAAATTCTTTCACTGTTAGAAAAGTATAGTAGACTCTTTTTTTTGCTACATATATATTTTCAATAATTGATCACGATAAATGTAACTAAAATTAGCAAAATTCTATAATATGACGTGCGCTACTTGAACGGTTTGAAATAAAAGAATAAATTCTATGGTAAAATTATTCATTACTTTTACAAAGAAGTCCGCCCCACCATATATATCTAAGTTTAATATCTCAGTCAACAAGATGACTGGCTATGTGTCAAAAGCAAAATAAATTTGACAAGATTAAGTTTGGGTGCAGATTTCACATATACTTAAAATTCTTATAGAACGAACAATTAAATAGGACCCGATTGGTGATGCTGCAAACGGATGCTAGACTTATTTTAAAAGATTTCTCACATACCAACTATGTATAGTGAGTTCCTGAATAGTTTTGATTAACAATTGAGAACTCCAGGTGTCGCTGTAATCGGGTATTAGGTTATATAAGATTTTTTGTGTTTAAAAATATAATTGAAACCGGTAGTAACCTATTTGGTGCAGACAAAGTTGCACGGGTCAGCTAGTATTCTTATATATATTTACTGTCAAGAAGAAAGATAAAGTTTTTACAATCTGTACAAAAGATACACTGCTCCCGAACACTAAAGATATATTATATACACCTGAAAAACTCTATAATTCTTTCTAAACATCACGAACAAAGTCTTTCTAATAAATAGAACAACACGGAGAGTTGTTAATGCCTAGAAAAAAACACCTACATTGTTACCTTATCACCGTGTCTATTGTATGCAAAACACACAAGTTTTAAAAATAGAACACCTTTAAGCTTCACTCTTTCTAAAGAGTTATTGGTGACATAAATCAAATTGAAAAGGCTTTCGAAAAATTTCCACCCCTTATTTTATTAGGTATTTACGCGCGCCACAGTGCAATCGAGGGCACTAGGCTCTGTAAGGGACTCTTTTTTATCTTTGTTAATACCAAACATCATGTCATTTAATGTCTAAAGGCAAATTATTATAAGGTGCATTAATATGTGAACGATGGTGAGGTCTGGTAACGCCTCTCTCTGTCCATCCATCAAAAACGAATCTATGTTTGTAAAAACTTTTGTGATGAAAAGATAAATCTAATCGAGTTTCTGGTTTTTCTTGATGACTGGTTTGTTTTTTTGAACCGGTGGTAGCTTTGACGTTCGTAAGCGCCATCTCAGGGACTTAATTGAATAAAGTAACTTTGAATATTAACCAAAATTATCATATTCGAAATACGTGAACGACTTGTTTCACTCGGCGCTCTCACTGACCGAATGCAATAGTGCAAGCACTGTTACTTCACGTCGGTGTTTCTGTGAGAGGCTGGTACTATCCTGGGCAAGCCGACCCATTCCTATTCTGAAACCTATAATAGCATCAGCGTGGCTCTATCACCTACGAAAGCTGAATGTTTTATGCGCTCGACCCAAAGATTGGTGAAGCCGTCAAAACCCGTCAAGCCTGTTAGAAATCACTACATATTATAACACAAAGTCCTCTGCCGCGTCTGTCTGTCTACCTGTTCGTGATAAACACCAAAACTACTGAACGGATTTTCATGCGGTGTTCGCCAGCAGATAAAGTATTATTGGGGAAGCTTTAGTCAATTTCTTAAGTTTTATTTTTATCAGGGCTGGACAACGTCCGCCGGGCCCGTTAGTGTAATATAAATCTATCTTCTATACTATAATAAAACTGTAACAAAGCCAAATCTGTATATTATTTTTTGAAAATTTTGACGGGGTAGACTTTGTTATCGCTATAGAAGCCAAAAATAATCCTTTTATTAAATTATTATTTAATTTTTGTCTGTCTGTCTGTACTTGTGAACACGTATCACTCTGAAAGTAATGAACCAATTTTGACGAAATTTGACACAGCCATAACTAATATTACAAGGTTACATCTAAGATACTTTTTGTCCCATAAAACAAGGGGTCCTCCAAGATAAGAAAAGACAAAAAATTGTAGTAAATGTAACTAGACTTTTTTTCGACACCTTAGTACAAGAGCCAGCAACGTTGGAAGAACGAGAATTTTAGAAAACTTGGTTCTTTAATATGAAGATATATTATGCCCTTCCAAACACGATTCAGGATACCTGGTAGCCGATTAACGGTGTGTTTTCTATTGCGCATCACACTTTTAGACGTCAAAATTTTGATTTATAAATAATTTTAAGGAACATTTTTTTTTCAGAAACTTTTAAGCGTTATTAAAAACATGAATTTATCACCTCCAGACAATTTTGTTATTGACAATAATATGCCCGATAATATTCTTTATATTTATAAAATAATTAATTTTATACCATTTTATGTTTTCCATTGCGAAGAACATATTTTGATTTTATTATGATTATGATTATCACCGTAAACAATGAAAAACAACGATAAACGTAGACACAGAACTTGGGACTGACACCATCTTGAATACATGCGTCTATAACAGGCGTTCCACAATTATCGCTGTCTTTATCATAAAGGCAGTGTTGCGCTAACCTAAAGCTAAGTTATTCTATACATATTATTTTTACTTTACCCTATTTTATGTCTAAATAAAATAATATTAAAAGTACAGCTATCTTAACATAGTTTGAACATACTTTTTTTATTTACAAAATAGCATCGGGCACATTATTGTTAATAACAAAAATGTCGGGAAATAATATTTGAAGGTTTTAGTAGCGTTTCAGAGTTAGTGGAAAACAAAACATTCTAAAATTATATAGAAATCAATATTTTTACCTGTAAAGGTGCTATATGCACTAATAAACGCAATGTTTACCGGCAGCCAGGTAGCCCGCACGCTGTTCGGAAGAACATAAAGATATATAAAAAACTGGCTTACCGAAATTCGTTGTTGAAACCGTTGCTAGCTCTTAGACGAATAGGCAAGTGACAGTTGACGCGTCGTATTCATATCTTTTTAATATTTATATTTTTTTTCAATACAATGGAGTGTGAAAAAGTTTTAATAGAAGTTGAAAATAGTTATGATATCATTCAGTGTTTCATTTATCATTATTTATTTTATGAATATATTTTATCGTTTCATTTACAATTTAACTATATCAACTTGATATTTTATAATGTAAACTATACTTATATATATATATATATATATATAATAGTGCGTGGAGTCCCTTCGCGCAGAAGTAGTGAAACTTCGTAATTTGGAAATGAAAATAGGAAGGGGTAGAAATCGATTTTTAGTAAAATCATATTGTTTCTTTAAGACAAACTTTATTAACATTGCTTACAATTCACAAGTGATCGCATCTTTTAATTTTCATTTTCGAGTGGAGAAATATCCAAATCTATAACATTTCTCGCGCTGTCTCTTTCTATTCCCCCTGCCCAGGAGCGTTGATCGTTTAACGCAACAGTGCTTTTATACCCCCTCCATGATAACGTTAAACGTTTAACGCAACCTTTTTGGAAGTCGTATTACAATTTTCACTTCAATATATATCATAACGATATTTTCCTTCACTAAAAGCTAGACTCAGTGGCTAGGATTCGAACCGACGTCGAACAACGTGGTGTCCGAACACGCTATCAAGTACCCAGACATCGCTTTAAATCGCGTCACTTAGTTACAAGATACATACACATGTTTACTAATTACAGACACAGGTCTAGTGTGGCAACTAGGTTAAATCCCAACCTTAACCTACTACCAAGGTATTCTATTGTTTTACGCATAAAATAGTTTTTTCTTGTAAATAATACTAAACAGGCCTGCAATCCATATTAAGAGGACATTGCAGGCTATAATTATATACAAGTAGCCTCAGTAGGTAGTAAAATGTTATCTTAAATAAGATAATATCCAAAGATGCTCATAGTGATTTTAAATAATTTCATAACTTAAACAGACGTTATCAATCAATAATAGTATCGAAAATGACAAAAGGTACCTTATCCGATACGAAATATATATAAGAGTTGTTGATTTATGTATGCTTGGTACACATATATGTTTCAACAACTCATATATGTATGAATAGTTAGCTTAGGTTAGCTTACATAGGTCGCGCATTGCATGTATCAGGCAACAGCCAAAGCCGAGGTGTGCCGCGCACCCTTGAGCTATTTGTCAAAATAAAATCGGCTGAGTGCCTTAAGCGCTCGCCTTAGTAGCCTGGTGAAGCTGTTAAGACCTTGCTTGGTCAATAGCGAGTCAGTTCGAAAAAAAAAACAAAAGGTGTTTTTAGGAAATATAATTAAAAACAAAAGTGCATAAATGTACCTAGTTAAGTCGGACAACTCACTGAGTCAGCACAATATATTCTAAGAAGATGTATTGCAACTAGCTTTGACTGTGACTTCGTCTGCGTCGTGGCTTATGTAAAAACCAGTGATTAATAAAGTCATCTGAATGTATTAAGTCCATTTACTTGTCTACTTTTCTCTCGTACTTACGCCGCATCGTCAATAAAGCTACAATAACTTTTGAGAAAGTTACTCCCGTTTAATGAAACAATCGCTAAGTTACTCCCGAGGATATGCTTTACGATTTCCTTGCCGAGGATTTATTGTATACCCACTACTTTAGCAGTGATGCGTGTTCACATAAACAGACAGACATTTCTAAAAAACATTGAAATTTATTCTATTACTTATTCTTAGAAACCGGCTTAATTTTTTTCACGAAAATCGAAAAAATACAGACTCCTTAGATTTACATTCTAATTATATGTAACACGAGTGATAGGCTCATCCGGCAGCTCACGCAGATGTAAGTTAGAAAATAAGTAGTCTTAAGTCAGGCTTTGTACCGCATAGGAGGTCGTCTCGCAGAAGGAGGTGGCGGAGAGGGACCGCGAGGCAGACCCTGAAAGTGGCCGTCTCCGCCAAAGGAGGACAGGCAGGAGGAGAAGGCGCTTCGCCCAACTCCTCCTGCCACCGTAGCCGGACCTGAGGGGATGGGCCGGGGGGCCCATCTCCTCATTGCACAGGTCCGGCGGACGAGGGGGGGCAGCCGGTGTGTACCTGGTCTGTCCCTCTATAGGTAGGAGCCCAGCGGTCACCTTCCGCCGGGCGGACCGTGGGGCTCTACAAGGTTGATTAGCTTGTTCGATCCCTTGCCGCCCCCACAAAACGGTCTGTCGGTACACCGTGGGGTTTTAGTCTGTGCGAGTCGGACATAACCCACCCTCTCCCCCGGGGGGTGGCGTATCCATAAGGGATATCCCCACGTAAAAAAAAAAAAAAAGCTTTGTACCGCGTAAACGTCCTCTCAATTAAAATCTCTTCTTTTTAAAAAGCTCCTCGGCTCGCTAACGACTTCACTACTTACTGTAACATAGAAGTATTAATTTGAATCATTGGTAATTATACTACCGTCGAAAGAAAGTGTAGTTTATCTACCGTTTTTAACAATATTTGGGTACTATTCATAAGTATTAAAAAAAACACGTACACAATGACAGTCTTTTATTTTTGGAGTAGTCACCTGCGACTTTGTCGTTTTCATCTTTATAAAGTACTAACAAACTTATGCCTGTTGCTATATCTACGCTACAATTTTTTTTTTCGAACTGACTACACTATTGTCCTAGCAAGGTGTTAACAGCTCCACCGGACTACTAAGGCAAACGCTTAGGGCACTCAGCCGATTTTTAACCGACTTCAAAAAAAGGAGGAGGTTATCAATTCGTCTGTATTTTTTTTTTTTATGTTTGTTACCTCATAACTTTGGACTGGGTGAACCGATTTTGATTATTCTTTTTTTATTTGAAAGCTGGTACTTCCAGTGTGGTCCCATTTCAATTTGGTAAAGTTCCGACAACGGCATCCAGTGCAAAACCGTATAAGTTTTAAATTTGCATTAAGTATGTACACGACAAATAGGCGAATAACTCAATATTACGCTAACCGATTTCGATGATTCATTTTTTATTGAAAAGGATGTACTTCAAAGGTAGTTTGATGAGAGTTTGGTTTTAGGTTCTGATTATGAGATCCGTGACAAAGTAAGAAAACTTTCAAGAAACGAGCCTACTCCTTTCTTAAGGGCTGGCAACGCATCTGTGTTTCCTCTCGTATCGCAATTGTCCATGGGCGGCTGTGATCACTTACCATCAGGTGACCCGTATGTTAGTTTGCCACCAATATTATAAAAAAACTCTTCAATTCTTAGGAGCCTATTGTGCTTATGTTCATTGCTGTGTTGCAACATGACGCAAGCATTGTAATTACATTACTTAAGGTGTATAATGTGTGAAGCGATGGTAGCCGAGTTGGTGGTAGAAACTATCGCGGATTACTGAAAAGGTTGCGTTCGTACCAAACGTTACTTATTGTACAACCAATTGAAACCATATCGCATACCATACCGATAGATACCATACCGCAAAAATGCGCATATTTTAATATACTTAAGGCGGAACGGAGTTCGCGGGCACTGCTAGTAAAATATATTTATGTACACTAAAAATGGAAAAATAAAGTAAATTTTCAAAAAAAAGTATTAACCGACTTCAATATCAATCAAAAACCCATAAGGCACTAAAAAGCGGAAAATAAATAGTTTATCAAATTAACCAAATTAAATAAAACATATGAATATGTGTGCTACCTAGAGATGTATTGGAAGTCGGTGCCAACCAAACCGAAAATCATATCATCTACAGGTACAAAGTTTAAGTCCACTCTCGCGTCTCTGTAATACAAAAATTTTGGTTGGTACCGACTTCCAGTACATCTCTAGGTAGCACACATATTCATATGTTTTATTTAATTTGGTTAATTTGATAAACTATTTATTTTCCGCTTTTTAGTGCCTTATGGGTTTTTGACTGATATTGAAGTCGGTTAATACTTTTTTTTGAAAATTTACTTTTATTTTGACATTTTAGTGGGGTGCGCTGCACACCTCGGCTTGGGCTTTTGCCTGATACATGCAATTCGCGACCTATCTGAGCTAACCTAAGCTAAGCTAGCTATTCATACATGTATGAGTTGTTGAAACATATATGTGTACCAAGTATACATACCTCAACAACTCTTATATATATTTCGTATCGGATAATTTTCTAAACTATTTCAGTTTGATAAGGAAAAATATAAAACCCTTTCACTTGCATGTGTAAGCGTGTATGCGTGCACGTGTGTGGAGGTGATATGTGTAATGTTGTCGCAGTGATATAAGATTTTGTGTCATTGTATCGCGTGAGCAGCGTACTCAAGGGCTCCACGCCGAGGGAACGGACCTAGGCTTGAGCCACTGCCGAGGGGGGCCTAGTCTGGTGTGCGAGAGCGAAATTTACCCCCAGACCACGGCGGCGTGATCTGTGGTTACGCGGGTGTGGGCGTGAGCACGCTCTGTTTGGAGAGGCAGGCTGGTAATAGTCGTTCACTGCCGTTATTTCATCGGGAGGGTCGGTAAAAATATGCCGCGGACGTCTTTTACAACGCGCAGTGTTCTACGCTACTACATCTACTACAACTCCATAGCCACCACAGTCACCTACACACAATCACTACCTATTATAAAACAAAGTGCTCTATCACGTTTGTCTGTCTGTTCGCGATAAACTCAAAAACTACTGAACGAATTTTCATACGGTATTTGACCAGTAGATAAAGTGATTCATTAGGAAGGTTTAGGTATAATTTGTCAAGGTTTTGTGTAAATTGGTTGAAATACAATGATAATTGTTGTAAATGTTGGAAAAAGTCAAACGCCTGGGTGTTTTCATCGAAAACGTTCACGGATACAGTATCCATAATTTTCAACTTGAATACGTTAGTTGCATTTGTAGTAGTCCGGTGAAGCTGTTAAGACCTTGCTAGGTAGCTAATAGCGTAGTCAGTTCGGAAAAAACAACATTAAGCATTTTAGGCACATGTTTATCTTTATCTTTATATATACATATAACTCTTATGTGACTTAATTCCTCTTAGACGGTTGGACCGATTTTGATGATATTTTTTTTGTACGTTCCATTGGATTCGAGAATTGTTGGAGATTCGAGATCTACATTTGGAACTGGTAAGTGGCGCTGCAGTCTGATTATAGGATTTTTTTTCAGGGCGGTATAATGTCCGCCGGGCCCGCTAGTGATATTATAAGTAAAATACCTTTTTACTTATAATATCATTGCGTACATACATTAAAAGACCTAATTCGATATTCTACGAACGTGACAAAAATATTACGCAAACTATTACAATTCATAGAACTCCATTAGGGTCCGATCATAAGGGACCAAGGTGGGCAATTGGCCATAACGTCAAAGATGAAGCCAGAGAAAAGAGTAAAATATTATAGAAATTATAGTATTCGGTACTGTACAACGATATACCAAAGTCCATTAAATTTAATACGGCAAAATAGAAAAACAAAATTCTTAATAGAAAATTTGGAATCAAAATAAGTGTTGTTATCATTTAAGATTAGGTCCAAATGTAAGTTTTACTCTAAGAACTCTTATATATTACCGCTAGCAGTTACAGGTGATCAAAGAAACATCTATTTTAATAATAAAAAAATATCTATTACCCATCATGACATTAAAACAAAATCTGGATTAATTGCGACTTCAATAGAGAACATGAGTGAAGTTTCAAATAGTGAAATTATTTAAAAAATATATAGAACATAAAGTATTAAGGACAGTCAAATTATTTCACTTCGGAGTTTGAAAAATATGGTCTTACAATTAATTGTAATATGACAAAAACGAAAAGGAATTCTTTGACAGTTTCTAGTTATAAAAGCAGTTTCATAATTTTCATACATACTGTAAATGGCAAGTAACACATACGGTTTTTTTGGCGGGATCTTAGTCTGTCATGTAGTGGATTTTATTTTTTATTCATAATCTTGTGTTACTTGACTCTATATTGTGTAAAATTGGTGGTGTTTTATGTAATATAGTTTGTTTATTGTGCATAAGTGAAGTGAATAGAAAATAATACCACGGACCATGAATTCTGAGATGCCACAAAAACTCCATGGAAAGTTCTAACAAGGGAGCCACCATCTTGTTAGAATATTGAATTAATTACTCGACAATGGAAATTAACAAACTCTCTGGAACATAAAACAAAACATTGACACTGGCAAATGCTTCTGCGGAGCCAAAACAAGAAGAAGAAGAAGTAACACATACATGCATAACATTGCACACAATTTAACCATAAAGAATTATACTATCTTATAACAAGCCTTTTAAAATAAATTTAGCGAAGTCCCTTATTTTCTTCTTCGAACATAATATTCTCACGGGATATATAAATAGTTAATACTAGAGATATTATTAATTAAGGTGTTATTAATAATTTTTAATATATAATACTAGTTGTATATACTAATCTAAATAGGTGAAGTGACTCAGCAGTATCATATAGTTTACCTAATGATACTGTGTTAAAAAATTTAAACTAGTAGATAAGACAAAGGAGAAGTGTAATATTACATTACATCACCAAAATATTAATCGCTTCTCCGTAAAAAAATTAGACATAGGCCTATTATTAAATAGAGAGAGACTAGATATATGATGTTTTACAGAAACATGGCTTAAACCGAACAAAATACAATTTGATATACCCCATTTTTCGGTTGTCAGTGTATTTAACAGAACAATCACTGTCGGTGGTGGTTGTATTATATTATTAAATAATAATTTAAAATTTAAACGAAAAGAAAAGATACAAAGATTTTTATTTATAGAAAAGATATATGTAGTAGAAGTGGCTTGTGCAGAGATGGATAAATCAATTATTATTTGTGTTTATAGACCTTCATCATCAAATATTTGTCAATTCCTACAAAAAATGGAATAGATTCTAATAAGAATTTTGAATAGTAATAAGCGAGTTTTGGTCTGTGGTGACTTTAATATAGAGGTAACTTAAGTATGTCACCAGAGGTCACTATGTTCATATCTTTAGTCAAGTCGTTTAACCTGGATCCCCTCTTTTTAATGAGCCGACCAGACGTACGTTTCAAACTACATCTTGCATTGATAATATTTTTTGTAACTTCAAGACCATTGGCAGTAGTATTATTACTAGGATACGCTCTGATCACAAAGGTCTACTTGTTAAAATAAGTTGTGATAAACCTAGTACTGACTGCAAGAAACAAACTAGACCTATATCAAAAAGTAGACTAGGTCTTTTAAATTATAATATTGCACAATGTCTATCTTCCACAACTTTTAATAATCAAGATCCAGATTGTTATTATGACAATTTATTTAGTATCATAAACACTGAATTCAGTAAACATAGCCCAAGAAAGGTTATTATAGTTTTAGTGAACGGGCAACAAAAGGCACTAAGAAAAGTAGAGATCGACTGTATAGCCTATAGCTATTGATAATTATCTTTAAAAATAACCGTAATCCGAACGAAATTTGTCAATTATAGATTCTTACTCCAGAAGACTGTTGGAACGCTTCTATTGTCAGTGCATGTTTTTAACTAACCCCTTAGACTTACAACACAACAGCGCGAGCATTGTCGTTTTATAGTACAAATATTCTAAATCATAATTAGAACTTTCAAATCTAATTGATCATCGCGTGCAAACTTAATTATCTTAGTTAAATGTTGGGATTGTTATGGAAACCTTATATTTATTTACCTTTTCACAATAATTGAAATGTTTCCAACATCTGTGTTGGAATACTTTCACTAGTAATAGCTACAGCGTGGCTCTACCACCTTCAAAAACCTACTCGACAATGGCAGTAATAATGTACACCAGGGGTTACTAAGCTTTAAAGATAACGGAACACCAAACAAATACCTTTTATTTTATGGAACCCCATATGAAATGATTACAAATCAATAATGAAATTTATATAACAACATTTTTTTAAGAAATGTGTAATATAATTGAAATAAATTAATATTAAAAACCCCAATTTAATACCCTATATCGAATAATTTTCCGAAAATTTTCAGTGAGATGCCTACAATCCATAGAGTAACAAACCGCGCGTAGTTAATGTAAGCGGTTTCATAATTCTATGCTACAATCCAAAAAAAATTTTCACTTGCATCGTGGTTTCATAAAAATTTTTTGGGGTATCTTTTTTAATTCGGTTTTATTTATTATATAATGGAAGGTTAAAAATTTCATACCGAGCTAAAAGGATTGCCAAACTCTTTTTTTTTTAAATTATACGTTTATATCATTTTTTTTTAATGTGTAATGTTTGATTGTTTTATCTATAATGAGAATATTAAAGTATATTATATAGTATAGTAAGGATGGAATTAAATAAAAAACCAACTCACCAGAAGGACAAGTGAACTGATGTGCTACAATACCAAGGTCAGAGGGACCGGAGTCCAAACACCAGAAGTATTTTTTGCAATCACGTGGATGCGGATAGAAGCCTTCGTCCACGCACTTGAAATCTATAACAATATATGACAACAATGCAGTTATTATCCGAATATAAACAATGTACTAATTTATTTATTTCCAAGTAGGGATAACGAGTTTTAAATTCAACACTAATTACAACCATGACACCTAGTAATAAAGTCACGAATGATCAAAATATTATCTAATACGATAAAACGAGCAAAGCAATAAATTACTCCCGTCACTTATAAATGAAAAGACATCATAAACAACATTTAATATGAATTCAACCTTAATACGCTATGAATAAAGTATTTTTTCCCGTTATTGTGCGTGGTTGGCGAGCCTTGACCAAACATTTGTACCACAGGTTTAAAATCGGTAATTTTGTTCAAAATTTAATATTATTTGTTAGTTTAAAGCTTAAAATATTACTTATTCAAAATGTATTTAGGGAAAGTAAGATACTCCGGCCGTTAAATTGCTTTTTCGGGTATTATTTTTGCATCTTTTGAATACACTGTATCGTACTTGCAATTGTTTTTAAAGAACATTTCTATAATTGTACATGGTCTCACAATTTTATATCTATTTAATACAATTTAAAAAAACGTGTGCTAAGCTGTCGGTTCAGCTAGTTAAATATAAATTTGCTTTTCATCTGTAATGGATATATATGGCCATAGACACATGATTTAGTTTAGCAAACATTGCTAAAATCTAATAGATTCGTCAGGATACAGTATTTTCGTTCAACCCAACATTCCCTTTATAAAACTGTAAAAATTATAAAGTAAAATCGTTTTGTCTCTATTACCGTGTTATTTATATTGTCCTTATAATATTTACTCAACAGTTTTACTGAGTATGTCTATTTTCACGGAACATTGCCCAAATATGCTAGTCCCAGATCTTAGTACAGTGCGACATACATGTACATTAATTGATCTATCTCCTTAACCAATTTTGTGCCAACTTTAACAGTTATAGTATATTTTATGTGTATTTTAAGCTACGTTTTCATGTACTAAAAAATGGAAAAAAAAATGCCCAAGTTATTAAAATTTTGTTTCGATTTTTTTTTCCGTTTTGTACATTAAAAAAAAGTTTTTTCCAAGTTTTATTTCATTTTCAAAAGGAGCGATTATTCTGCTATATAAATCGCTGCGTTTAATATTTTATTGTAAATTTGTTCAATTCGTAAAACTACTTCCAAAAAATCTGAATTTCAGGTGGGACTGTTCTTTAGAAGCCCATAACTTGACAAATAAACGTGATAGAAAAAAATAATGATGCATTCACATTCACACTTACTAAAAGTCCTAATAGATTGAATATGAACGAATTTCAGAACCTTACCTTTTTTTCGTTGTCCGCTTCACGTGAATTGCCCCAAGTAACAAGAGATAACATCAAAAGACCAGGGAGCAGCAGCTCTTTTTAAAAAAAATATGAGTGCACCTATAGATTCAAAATTTAAATTCTTATATTATTGCAAGTGAAATAATAAGCACCTTCAAGGAATTAAATTTAAAACACACAGAAGACATATGGGGTATATCGGTAACAGTAGTACAGTCTTTAATTGTCACTATTTCACCACATTTGTCTAATATATTTAACCAATGTATAGCAAAAGGAACTTTCCACAATTTAATGAAAATAAGCAAAGTAACGTTCCTTTGTTTAAATCAGGCTGCAGATGTAGTCTTGGAAACTATAGACCTATTTCTGTACTTCCGTCCTTAAGTAACATTTTAGAAAAGATTATGCTCAACCAATTAGTAGACTATTTTAATGTGCAAAAGTTTCTGAATGGTCGACAGTTTGGTTTCACGAAATTGAAATCTACTACTGACGTGGGTGCGACGCTTATAAGTTATATACTTATTGAGGGCCTGAGAGGACTCGCATGTGTGTTCTGCGATCTGTCTAAGGCCTTTGATTGCGTTGACCATAGTAAGCTTATTCTAAAATTAAAACATAATGGTATTTGTGGATCTTCTCTCGACCTTCTAGTCTCTTATTTAAAAGATCGTTGTCAGAAAGTTAGCACACAACGGGTAACCTCTGCAGGATCCTTTGCGCGAATTGGCGTCCCACAGGGCTCTATTCCAGGACCGTTCTTGTTTTTAATATACATAAATGATCTGCCGCTAATGGTCAATAACTGTGCTGACATGTTGCTTTTTGCAGACGATACTTCAATTATATTTGAAGTAAAAAAGATAGATTCAAAGGTTGGTCATGTAAATAATACTTTAAACGAAATTTCTCATTGGTTTGCATTAAATAACTTATTACTTAATTCATTTAAATCTATAATCGAGACCTGGAGGCGGTTCAGAAGGAGCCGCTCATATAATTTACCTAATGTATCTAACAGGCTGATCGGGCGATAGCTATCGGGAACCGTCGCTTTTTTGCCGGGCTTTTGTATGCCTATCACTACGGCCTTCTTCCAGGCGGCTGGAAAGTGGCCCTGGGACATGGCCGCATTGAAGATGCAGACCAATAGAGCTATGATATGGTCAGGAAGGAGTCTCAGCACCTCGTTCCTGATTCCATCGGGACCTGGGGACTTTCTAAGTTTGAGACGCTTTATGGCGGCCGAGACTTCGTCAAAAGTTATCGAGGTTAGGGTATCCGCGGGAGGAGACGCGAGTGCATGCTCTACCGACGACTCGATCGAACCGATATGAACAGTATCAGTATTATCAGTGTTTGGCGAACACTGTTTCTCTAAACTCGCGGCTAGACATTCTGCTTTATCTATACTATCGAACGCGGGAGGCAACCCGGGGCCTCTGTCGAGAGGAGGCATCGGAGTGGCAAGATCTGATTTTAAAGTGCGCGTGAGTCTCCAGTACGACAGGTGAGAAGGCCGGAGATCCTCCAGAAGCCTGTCCCACCTGTCGCCCCGAATCTCAGAGATACGAGTTTTAACTAACTTACGTAACGAACGTAATCGATCGCGGTTCTCTACAGACGGGTAAGCGTCGTGAGCTCGAGTCGCGGCGTTCTTTTCCGTGATCAACGCTTTCACGTCGTCAGGGAGTATAAAGCGGCGATCGTTCGCCGCTTGCACCTCTTTCGAGGTCTCTCTGACGGCGGTCTGAAGATAGTCGACCAGGGAATTGATAGCCGAATCCGCGTCGGCTCTAGACGTCAACACGCCTGGGATCCCGTCTAAAATGTCAGACGATGGATTTTCTTTAAAATAACGAGCTAAACTAACATAATCAGCCACCCTGACCGACGGAGGGGTGAAATCTGAATCGAAACCTAACTGCAATACTACCGGGCGGTGATCTGAATCAAGTTCGTGTACGACTTGTATGAGTCGTACCCGAAGCGTGATATTTTTTAAAAGAGCTATGTCTAGTACTGACGGGCGACAGTTGTCTTGATAGTGCGTGGGTTCCGGAGGGGCTATGACGTCAAATGCGAGGACCCTACCTAGATTGTCGAGTATCCTCCCGTTACGAGAGGTTCTCGGACTATTCCAGATAACGTTCCCGCAGTTGAGGTCCCCCGCTATAATAACTGAATCTCCTAAGTTGAGCAGCGCTCGTAAATCTGTTTGTAACAACTCTTTGTTCGGCGAGAGGTACGCGGACACTAATACAATGGACGGATGACCGGTCATACCTAACGTACATACTGATACTTCCATATTGGTTAGAACGGGCGGATCTATCGGCATGCAATATAACGAACGCCTATAGTAAATTAAGGTGCCGCCCCCGCGGGTGACACGGTCATTTCTAACTATGTTGTAGTTCGCGATTCTGGGATTGCGCATTTTCGGTTTTAAAAGCGTCTCCTGGACGAGGAGAACGTCAATCTGTCTATCGCGTAAAAAGGCAGCTACTAAATCGCGCTGTGTCCTAAGAGATCTCGCGTTAAAAAACGAAAGAGATAGACCGCGCGGTTTTATCCTATTCATAGCCGTGAATTTTAATTAATTGAGTTTAAATTCTGGGAACGAACGATACGGTGTAAACTCGCAGCAATACTCGGGTATTGCGCGAGCACGTTGAGCTTGCCCAAATCCTCCTCGGCCTGGAGGGCCGCGTTGAAGTTTAAAACTTCTTGTAGATCGTGCTCCCGGAATAGCTGGAAAAGCCAGCTCTCTCCGGTGAGCCCCATAGAGAAGGCGGGCGCGGCGCGTGTCGGCCGTGCCTGCGGGATAGGAGCCTGAGGCTTAGAAGCCTGAGGCCGGGGAGCCCAGGGAGCCAGAGGGGCCCGCCCGGGTTGTGGTGCGCGCGGCACAGAGGGTGGCGCGCGCGGAGTGGACGCGGGCCCTGCCGGGGCGCGAGAGGCACCCGGCAGGCCAGGGAAGGCCTCCACGGACATGAGAGGCGGAGGCGAAGGGCGGGCGGCGCGCACAGGTGCCCTAGGCGCCTGTCGCGCCTGGCGAGGGCGTTGTGTGCGCGGTGCACGGGGACAGCCGCGATAGTTCGCGGGGTGGCCCGCGTTACCGCACAACACGCAGCTGGGAGGTTCTGGGGTGTCGGGAGTGCGCACGCACTCCTTAGTGGCATGATCCCCTAGGCACTTAACGCACCTGGGGCGGAGATGGCAATTCCTCGCCGAGTGGCCATAACTTTGGCAGTTATGACACTGCGACGGGGTATGAGTTTTTCGTGGCGGCTCCACGGTGATGCCGCTGAGACCACAGACTGAGGTGAGGCTAAAGATAGCCTTACCCTCTAAGGTACGGTCAAGGAGGACTAGAACCATGTTGTAAGGGGCGCGGGTGCGTGGGTGGTACATCCTATGTACCTCCCGAATCGGCAGATTTTTCTCCTTAAGGGAGGCGTTGACGTCGTCGACTGAGATCTCAGCCGGGACGCGACGATGGCCCTGGGACATGGCCGCATTGAAGATGCAGACCAATAGAGCTATGATGTGGTCAGGAAGGAGTCTCAGCACCTCGTTCCTGATTCCATCGGGACCTGGGGACTTTCTAAGCTTGAGACGCTTTATGGCGGCTGAAACTTCATCAAAAGTTATCGAGGTTAGGGTATCCGCGGGTGGAGATGCGAGTGCATGCTCTATGTCAAGCGGGTTTTACTGTCAAAAGGTTATTATAGAGTGGATCAATATGTGAACTATGGTGATGTCTGGAATTGACTCATCTCTGCATCCATTAAAAACGGTTGTGACATTTACTATTATATAGAATATATTATTATTCTAAATATTATATATATTTGTGAAAAAGATATACCAGATCGAATTTTTGCCGGTTCTTCTCGATGACTGGATTGTTTCCCGAACCGGTGGTAGTTTTAACGTTCGTGAGTGCCTTCTTAGGGCCTAAATTGAATAAAGTGTTTTTGATTTTGTATTGTTTAGTTTAATAAAATATTACTTTTACATTGTACAAACGAACAAACATAAAATGAAACTATTTAAAATACTCGACACGTTTATTTTTAATAATAAATAATAATATATATTTTTACCAAATTTCTTTTTTTTTTGTAATGGCAACAAAAGTTGTTTTCGCGAGACTTGTGATAGCATCGTGAATTTTATTTTGATTACAAAGAGGCATGAAAATATATACTTTTAACTTACACTTATGAACTATCAACAGTGTATTGTGTTGTTTTGCAAATGTTATAGAAAAATATCATCCTCGTGGAGCTGCTAAGGAAATTACTTGCGATGGCGGGGCCATCCGACGGGGACCCCGACGGATGGATCGAGTTCTGCGAGCGTCAGGCCAAGTCCTCTGCTCAGGACTTCGCTAAAGGCTGCTTGCAATTTATCCAAACAGGCCATGTAGCCGCCTCTCGACCCGCAGTCACGCACAAGGAGCTTCTTAAGAGATTCGTCGATTGTTTTTCAGAACAGTATGAAGTGGAAATTTCGAAATTAAAAACATTACATAAACTACCAAATGGAACACATTCCGGGCACGATGAGAGTGACTATTCTGAGGACACGGACTCACCGAAAACGCAACATAAACCGTTTTTCCGCAGGTTATCCTTTAAAGGCTTAAGGAGAGGCAAAGGTTTGTTCCACAAACAGCACTCTGATGAAATTGAATTACCGGCAAGTATGAACAAACACAACAAGACGAAGTTAGCCAAAATAGTTGTTGAATGTAGAAAAGAGGGCTTAGTAAATTATCTAACACCTGAAAGCTTAGAACAACCTTCTAGTCCACAGAAATGGGAGAAATGTAGACTGGCTCTTGTGAAGACTGTCGGCGGATATATGCTGGAGTTTTATTCGCCACCCAAAGCGCAGAAACCTCGTAGTGGTGTGTTTTGCTTTCTAATATCTGAAGCAAGAGAAACAACAGCACTGGAAATGCCTGATCATGAAAACACTTTTGTTTTGAAGGTAAAAAATAATCTAACTGCAGAATTATTTTTGAAGCCACTAAAATACTATGATTATACTATTAATTTTGTTATTATCTATATGTAATTATTTAATTTTGGTATTTGTGGTTGATGTATCACAAAAATTTAAAGTATAAATGATGTATTTACTGGAAAGATATATTATTTTGAAAGAAAGAAAATATGTTTATTGCAGCAAACACATGGATAACACAATAGTAGAAAAATAGAGTTATAAAGATGTATATAATATAGAAAAGAAATAAAGAATGTATATTAAAACATATTAAAATTATACCACGGTTTAACTGCAAAGGCGCACAATTCAGCATATGCTGGTTGCCTCCTTTACAAATGGCCCCAGCGCTGATCTTCCATTGTGGCCAATTTTGATATCTAACATAGTTTATGCTTCAATAGAATGTATGGCATAGTTTATATAAATGAAATTCTTAACACAGTTGATTGTTCCTAAGGTGGAAATGAGGAAAAATTTGGTTTGGAAAAGTGTTATCAAACTCTTTTTTTATTTCCAAATAAAATGCCATTATCAATATTTGCCATATATTTTACTTGCTGGTATCAAATACGTTTTAATGTATATTAAGCACTAAATAATATATTGTTGGGAATAAATGAAATGTCGGGTAGTTGTACTGCAATGGCTTATAAGGCTTATAATAGCTATGTAAGGAGCAGCGCTCGCCGTGTTCATTCACTTTCAGTGGCAGTTGTAGCTTGCAGTAGCTCTGTCTGAACTCGTGTTGGCTATTTAAAGAGTTATTAATTGTTAGAATATATTCTTAACAGTTTATACTTAAATTGATCAGTTCCCTTTATTTTTAATAGTCAATAATTGTTTTTATTTCTAACAATACCATATTTACTAAAACTAAATTTTATTTATTTTATAGTTTTAATTTTTTTTTAAATAAACCTAATTAGCTTTGTGTGAGCTCTGTCTATTACTGTAATGTTATCTGAAACTGTAGTAATATTTTACATTATAAATATTTAAAAAAATTGAATGCAATATTTTTAAAAATCGAATGCCTCTTTAAGGAATTCCTTTATATGTGAAAATTTAAGTTAATGTATATAGTCAGACCTTATTTATTATTGTTATTATTACATATTATTAACTTGTCATCTTGCCTATTGACTTCTCACATTCTAATATTGCTTAGGCTAATATACTAAAAGTTGTAGAAAGAGTACTAGGAAAGATTTAGAACTTGGCTAGAATTGCTCTGGAATTATCGGAATATCTTAAGAAATCTTAAATCAAAAACTGTTGTAAGACCTTTTAAGTTAATTCCTTTCAAAATAATAAAGAGTTTTATGTTAGTTGACTTGAGACATCCAAGCCAACCTCACCTGAATAACGAACAAGGCAATGGCGAAAGCGGGGTGGTAGGGTTTTACAGCCTGACTGGGTCGCAACCACCATGTATATGGCGAAACTACCCATCATAGTGATTCGCTTCTGTATCATTCAGTATCAGCCTGTGCAAATCTAGTCTCTCGCAGGCCGCCCTGACAGTGGCGACCGGCGATGGATACTGTGTATCACTTGGTGGTCGCCATTGTTTTTGGATTACACTGTGCTTACCATCAGGCACAGTACAGTCATTTTGCCGTGTTACAATAAAAAAAATAGTACTGACAGGCTCGGCATATATTGTATACATAATAGAAAAAACCTCAGCGAATTGACAACCTTCCTTGTGAATCACTTTATCTACTGGTGAAAATTTGTTCAGTAGTCTTTGAGTTAATTGTGAACATGAAAAGACAGACGTAGCAGAGGACTTTTTTCTTATAATATGTAGTTATAAGTATTAATTGTTATGTTTGCAGGCTGATAATAATATGGAATATGTGATAGAAGCAGCTGATGTGGACGATATGAAGTCTTGGCTGGCTACCATTAAATATTGCATGAGGTCACCACCCACTTCTCAACCGCCACCTGATGCACTGCCAGGCATGTCTGAGCCAGCACCTCCTGATCTGCCTCCACGGAGAGACTTGCCATACAGTAACAGTAATGCTGACTTAACTGCAGACACACCTGAAGAATTAGGTACTGCGTGTATGGTAGTTTAGTTTTTTTGTAGTGAAACATAATAATGTCACCATTGTATATTCTAGAACATTTTTTTTATACTTCTAATGCTTCTTGAAGGATTTATTGGTCATCTGCAGCAATGCATATGAGTACGAATATTGCAGTAAGTCTCAGTTTGTGATGGAAAACATTGAAATAATTGGAATTTTTTCGAATAACTCATTATCAATCATCTTTCAGTTGAGAATTCGTCACCAACAAGACCACTAACGCTAGCATTGTTCTGATGTGTGTACTAAAGTTTCACCTTTACTTTTTATAAGAAAAACTTGAAGTAAAAATGGAGGCCATTTTCACAGAGGTGTTTACTTGTACAACGCAAGATACAGATAACTAACACCATTTATTGGAAAAATAATGGATTACTTTTTAGTACACCTTATATGTAAAGAGATTGTTAATGTAGCCTGGTGAAACTGTAAAGGCTTTACCAGGCTAACAGTGTAGTCAGTTAGAAAAAAAAGTAATGTGAATTATATTCACGCCAAAGAAATATAACCTCTCATGTCTATGCATTACAATACTTTTCTATATAAAAAACGAGTGTGCTTTAGACCACACGGCCAAAGTAAAACATCTTTAGAACTACTCACTGTGTTATACATATATATCATGCACTGGCTATGAGAGGAATAGAGAAAGAAAATGTGCGGGCGTACTGCTCTATTTTGCTCCTACAGTGTGATACAGACAATGGGCCTGCACTGTGTTTTAGATATACGAAACATGCTATGAGCGAAAGGAAATGTGTGCTCACACCTCTCTCTTGCCCCTACAATGATATACGACACATAATTTTCTATCTTGAATTTTTTTTTTATGTTATTGGTGGTAAACGAACAGATGGGTCACCTGAAATTAAGTGATCACCACCGTCCATGGACACTAACAACACCAGAGGAGTCGCAAATGCGTTGCCACCCTTTGGGAGAAGGGTTAGGGGAGGGAGAGGAGAGGAGAGAGACCGAACGAAACGCAACAATGCAAGCACTATTACTTCACTTTGGCTTTCTATGAGAGGGTGGTACTACCCCGGGCGAGCCGACCCATTAATGCTTAAACCAGTAATAGCTTCAGGGTGGCTCTACCACCATAAAACTTATATCTTCGTCTCAACGATCCGTTCGCCTCGCCCGAT
Source organism: Antheraea pernyi (assembly GCA_015888305.1). Lineage (NCBI taxonomy): Eukaryota > Metazoa > Arthropoda > Insecta > Lepidoptera > Saturniidae > Antheraea > Antheraea pernyi. The sequence goes on from MU159177.1 coordinate 112,817, forward strand.
CACACGTTTTCGTAACGCTTACGTGATGCATTCATCAGCTTTCTCCCCAAAGTCAAGCATGCGTAAGGATGTTTTATTTTAATAAAAAGTAAAAGTACTTTCGTATTAAATTCACCTCGCTCGCCGACCGCTGCTGCGGCTGGCTTGCGTTATCTTTTAGAGACGAAATTGTTTTGTTAAAACTTAAAAATCATCAAGTTCGTAATATACAAAATGGTACTTACGTATTAACCGATCGCTACGGCTCGCGCTGCCTTTGTTTCACAAGTCTAATCTAATCTAAACGAACCAAGACGGGAGAATTGAGAAATATAAATCGGTGACGTTACACTTGCGAAAAAAGATAACGCGAGCCGGTAGCGGTCTGCGAGCGCGGTGGACTTAATAGGAATATACCAAAATAAATAATGTACAATAGGTTCGATAGCGGAGGAGGGGTGCGAGGCTCGGGCGTCGCGCGTGTCGCTGGCGGAGTGGCCGTGGTTCCACGGGACGCTGGCGCGCGCCGCGGCCGCGGGGTGCGTGCTGGCGGGGGGCGCGCCCGCACACGGCTGCTACTTAGTCCGGCAGAGCGAGACCAGGCGCGGCGAATACGTTCTCACCTTCAATTTCCAGGTATAGTTACCCACAAACCGCACTAGGATACTTAACTTACTGATGGTCCTAAGATACTTTGTTTCCAAATACATCGTTTTCACTTGTAGAGTTGCCCACAAGCCGCACTAGAGATATTTAACATACTAGTGGTCCTAAATTATGTCGTTTTGACACACATCGTTTTCACTTGCAGATTTTTTTTTGAACTTACGAACTCGACTATGCTATTGACCTAGTAAGGTCTTAACAGCTTCACCGGACTACTTTCACTTCTAGAATTACACACACACCGCACCAGGATACTTAACTTGCTGATGGTCCTAAGATACGTTGTTTTCACTTATACAGTTGCCCACAACCCGCAATAGGGATACTAAACATAATAGTGGTCCTAAATTATGTCGTTTCGACATAGATTGTTTTCACTTGTAGAGTTACCCACACCCCGCACTAAGGATAATTAACATAGTAGTGGTCATAAGTTATGTCGTTTCGACATACATCGCACTATAATGCACTAGAGGATTGGTTGCCAAAAAACAACGAGTGTGCTTTAGACGGCACGACTGAAGTAAAACTTCTTTAGAACTAATGACTGAGAGATATATATATATATATTTCATACACTGCTTATGAGAGTAAGAGAGAAATAAAATGTGCGCGCGCACTGCTCTCTTTTGCTCGTAAAGTGTGTTACAGACATTAGGGCCCGCACTGTGTTTTAGATATACGAAAAGGAACACTCTCTTTCTTCTACACTAACATCTCCCTCTCAACTTCCGTTCGCCCCGCTCGATCACGCGTTTTCGTAACGCTCTCATGTCGCAATCACCAGCTTACTTTTAAAATATTTCAGGGTCGTGCGAAACACCTCAGGATGACGCTCAGCGAGACCGGTCAGTGCCGCGTCCAGCACCTGTGGTTCCCGAACGTGCACGACATGCTGGAGCACTTCCGCGCGCACCCGATACCGCTCGAGTCGGGCGGCACCGCTGACGTCACGCTCACAGAGTACGTCGTCTGCCAAGACACGGCGCGGCAACAAGTGAGCCATGCCACTTCTTAACATACTCAACTCTATAAGTTTAACATAGATGTTGTACACCGTACGCTTTACTTAGGCGTGTGCGAATATTCGAATTATTCGATAGCGAACTGAACCGAATAATTCGGTTCGAACTATTCGGATTTGTCAAATAATTTCAATTATGCCAATAATTCAATGTTAAATAATTATTAATATACAAATTTAGTTCAATAGATTTGTCTGTCAGTCAAAAGAATTTTGAACTAGTTTGAATATTTATAATAAATAAGAAAGTTTGTCTTATAAAATTATTTAATTTTTTATGCAGTAAAAAAAATTTGGGTAAAATCTTTTCCTATAACTATTACTTTAATAATTCTTCCTTAATTTAAAAATATTCGTTTTGTTTGAACATTCGATTCGAGTATTATTCGCACACCCCTAATTTTACTACGTCCTTAGATTCTAGAATGAAGTTATAAATTAATTAAAAAAAAAACAACATGAACTATGCTTACCTGATAACGGACTCGGTATTTCAAATATACACTGTAATATTTTTAACAGCGTATTTGAGATTTAATCAAAATTTAGGAGTCCACTGTGTGGATTCTTGGATCTGTGGATGTGATAAAACTGAACCGACTACGTAGGTCCTTGTTACGGAAAGAGTTAACTTTACATTTCAAAATTAGCTAAAGCTAATTTTAACCCTTCCGAATGTTTTACGTTATTTTTCAAGATCTACAAATTTTGTACTTGGAAAATATAATATAAAATAAAAAACGGAAAACTTTATGAACGGCTAAATTTTATCTTATGTTATCATTCTTAAAATTGGATTTAACTCATTTTGAAATATGCTTATCGGTTTCTTCAACTGAGTAGAGATATTTTTACTTGACAGTGAGCAGCTTATTTTATTATATATCAGTAATTTATTTCGGTTACTTTGGGTCTTTTTTTGAGCAAATATTATAAATTCGTTCAGTCGCAGATGGCACCAGTGAAATTATTTTTACACGAGACATTGTTTTTGAAGTGAAACTTCTTTATCGATGTAGGGAGGAATTTTAGAGCATGTAAAAACGTATGTAACGTTTTTCGGTTACGCGCCATCTTAATTTCTGTACATTTTTCCGTTACGCGCCATGTTTATTTCTAAAGGTGCGCTCACAGTGATCAGATTCCGTGGAATGTATACCATATATTTCAGTTATCATAAGCCATTAATTTCAAAACTATATAATAACAATAATAGTAATAATTCTATTATAATTAATGAAATATAATTGATGAAATGCTATTATAATCTTAGTAACCATAAGGTAAAATAATCGAATTATTTGTATCCATGTTTATAATAATAAAAGCCTTTTGCTTAAACTTTATCTAATTTAGCTTTATTTAACCAATTTCTGCAAAGTTGTAAATATAGTAGATCATTTTTCGAAAAATGATGTCATAAAGAAGTTTCACTTCTTACCTGTGTACACTGATACACGCACGTATTTTTTTATTGTATATCGGTCGATATGGTCTGATGATAGGATATATAAAAATGGACAAAAAAAAATTACTACAATTAAATTTAAATTAAAAACTATGAAAGACATTTATGAAATTAAAAAACATTGGAGCTTTGTTTAATTTTGTAAATACAATATAGGTGGGGTGGAAGGTTCTGGATTACAACCAGTATGTGACACATAGGTGTCACATAGGTCCTTGTACATAGATATGCAACGACAATATATCAGATTAGACTTATAGTGCTTGATGCATTATACCTCTTACCAGGAAATGGTATGTAAAACTTTATGGTACTGTTTCAGTAGGCATAATCTTCGCATTGAAGATATAGTTATATAGTGAATAATAGTCTTTAGTATTTCAAGAATAAAGAATATTTTTTAAAATATGCATCAAAATCCATCGTGGAAATTGCGATTAAATCCATTTAAATGTATATACAATAGGGTAGTTCATTTCCGCAAACATTTTTTTTTTCGTTGCTCATGCAAAATATTAATCTACATATAGAAAAAAAATTCACACCAAGCTTGAGCTCTTAATATTAATTTTAAGTACTTACAATTTAAATTAAAGTACCGTAAATTTACCCTTCAAAATGCATGTAAAAAATCTTTTTTTTTTTTTTCAAATTATTTCTGCATACCCGGATATTACACTATAGCAAATCGGTTTGATTGAGCTTGTGGGGAATTTCACGCTCTTTAAAATAGTCTTAGTGTTTTTTTGTGTAACTCGCACTTGTTCACCAGTAGGAGTCGTCAAAGTACAGTTTTTGTAAAAAATAATATTTTCTCTTAATTTTTCGAGCAAATCGCTAAAAGTAGGAAGCAAAAAGGAACTGACTCGTAAAAAAAAAAGTTATCCGACCAATATTTCATGAATTTACAGCCATTTTATACCGGAAAATGTCTATTTTGGATGAGCAACGGAAAAAAAAATGCGGAAATGGAACACCCTAATATATACAAATCTCTTTATTAATCCATTTTTTTTTGTCTTGTTTTAGCTATTAATGAGTTGCAGTTGTTACCATTCAAAATATTTTGAAATACGTTTTTATTCGACAATTTTTCACGCTTCTGTTACATCCATAATATTTGTAGAATAATCATTACAGTATTTACTAGTTCGAAAGAAAAAATAAAAAGGAAAAATACAGATAATAACTTACTAACATAACATAAAACACAGTTGATAAATTAGCATGTGAAGAAAAATCTTTGTACTCTGTAATACGATTGAATTTCGAACAGTAGTGTAAATATTACAATACGTGTATATATTTTAACCCCTCGGCTTATTTTTTTAAGCTTAGATCTCAAAATGGCGGATCATGCTTTAAATGTCTTCATTTTTTAAAATAATTATAATACTCTATTACATCATTTGTAATCGTTCAAGTTTTGTAATAAATACGGTATTTTTTTAACTGATGCAGCGAACAGTTTGTTGACAAGTGCCTAATGAGGTCTACATTCCTTTGTGTGGAATTTAAACGCTTATTATGTTATTTAGTTATGTTGGACAATCCAGGGGTTAAGTATATATAAAAAAAGATGTATCTTAAACATTACGAACAATCATTTGAATACATTTTCTGGCATGCCTAATATATTTAACAAATGTTTTTTACAGAAATCTATCAAACATTAGTTGTCTATATGAAGGATTTATATAAAAGTAGTGAATAATTATTTTCTTTATCGAGTTAGTAAATGTGATGAACCGATTATGACCATTATTTTTGAGCATCGAATGCTTTGAAAAAATATTTTTCATATTAAATCTTTTTACCAATATATCCTCTATTTATTTATTTCTGTACCATAGAAGAACTTTTATTCCATAATAAATTGTGAATTTCGGAGCCATCTGTGACAAAATATTAATTTGTTAGAAGTCAAATTTGGCATTGAAAATTGACCATTTCAAGTGCTCATTATCACCATTTTGTAAATAAAAATCGAAGCTTAATTATTTTCTGTAGGTCGTTCGCATTTATAATTTATTTAATTATATAAGATGATCATTTAGTTGATACCCATCTTTTCTTATATAAAAATAATAGAATTATAGAAGTCTGCCGTTGAGCGCACATCACCTAAAAACTACGGCATAGATTCATAAACATTTATCGGAAAAGATATCACGATAAAGTTATTAAAGTTTTAAGAAACCGCGTTTGTTTTTTGTATTTAAAGAAGTGGGGCAAACGGTTTGTTGCTCATGCGCAGAGAGGGAAAGTAAACGGATAACATTTTTCACAAAGATGTTTTGTAAGCTAAGTAGAGTGTATACCCTACTACCCAACATATGTACGAGTATATAAGTTGTCAATTTTTTTTATGTACATAAAATATATGTTAAGATAATAACGCAGACGAAGTCGCGTGTATCAGCTAGTTATAAATAAAGAACTTGGAAAATGCTACAAGAATACTGGAGCAATAATATATATTTACAAATTCAATTCGTAATAGAAAATGATATATCATTCTCAGCCGTAAAACACTGTAACATGTAAATTATTGTAGATCGTTAATAATAGCTCGGTCCGATGAATATATATATAATAAATATCTCTCGTTGTTTGATCATTGGACCATTTAAAAATCAGTGGTAGAGTTTACCCACCGAACGCCAAACGATGCTATGAGTTTAAACCAAAAGTTTAGTGCAATAAAATATCTTCAATATATATCATCTATGTATACTTATTTGTAAATAAATATTAAAAATTAAATTAATAGAAACCCCCTTTTATATATCTGATAAATTATTAAATCATGTTCTTGATATATAACTGACATTAATCAAATTGCACCCTTTTGAGGAGATTTCTTTCTTACCTTACCGTTATTAAAATTACAAAGCCCAGTTAATTACCTTATTGGTGAACTAAGAAGAGAAAGATTTCTTCTCTACCTTCTTATAATTAAAATAAACATTTTATCAAACAAAACTAAGCTATAACCTTTCTGATGAATCATATTTTTGATGAACATTAAAACTAATTAATGAATAGAGATAAAAAATTTATAAGTGTTTTCTTACCTTACAATAATGAAATAAATATATCAAAAAACAAAGCTTAGTTATTACCTTTTAAATGAACCTTACATCAAATTTTTGGCAAACAACCGTGTTTAAAGTTGTATCCCTATGATAAGGATTTATTTTTTATTGTTCCATATATGAAATTTTGATGAACCCTAGTCATATTTTTGATGAACAACGCAGTTAAAATTAATAAAGCTTGTTGTACCCTGTTGAGATTTGAAAACACAAAACCCAGTTATTACCACTTTGGTGAACCGTAAGATAATATTTTTTGTAAACATAGAGTTATTGTTCTCGCTTGCCTCCCAATATTGAGAAACCGGGAAATTTGTTCTTTGCTTTTTTTTTAAGTATATTTCAGTCAATGGATCATCGATTCGCAATGCTTAAAACATTTACAGAGCCTTATATTTCTACTGTGTAAAAACTCCCTTTTTGTCACTCGTTAATTTAAAAAATAATTGTTTACGCATTTTCAGCACGATATTGTTTTATTTTCTATGTAAAAAAAAACGCCTTTCATTGCCAATAATGGTTCTTTGTACATTTTGTACTAATCATATACAATTACTAGTTCATAATATTAGCTTTAAATTTTAGTTTATTAAGGTTTCAATATATAAGTTAGGTATTATAATAACCATTGATTCCTACTCGTGCATTTTATTTATTATATTAATGCTTAAAAATTGTTTTTTTTTTTTGCATTTTATTTATAAGAATCAATGGATTTAACGTTTAAGCTATATAGATATTTAATGTTGAGTTTGACTGATAACCATAGATTTGTAAGTTTTCAATAACAGACCATACTTAATTCACCCAAAGACTGGTAATGTTGAACTAAACAGTTCAATTTACAGTTACTATTTACATATATTTTTTACATTAAATAGGTTTTAGTAAAAATGTAAATTAATAATAAAATAAAGAATGATATTTGCAAATAATATGTTGCGCTACCACTCATTAATAATTAAAGCGCTTTCAGCGAACACTTACAATCTATGAACAAAAATATAAAACCTGAAAAACAATACGGAAGTGAAATTTTGAAGTTTTGAATTATCGGCAAGTCGCTACAGCGCTTTATTCTGAGACTAAATTAGAATAGCAAAACGATAAACAATAACCTACCTAGTATGGAACAATGGACTGTTAATATTTAAACTAACAAGACGTGTTTAGAACATACTTTAATTTGTACAAAATCATGTTCTTCCAAGCTTTAATTTTAGGTTTCTTGGTTGTACATTTTATTATTATTAAACTTATTTTATGGAATGGCTTTGTTTTTTTTTTTCTTATTATTTTACTCTTATGCCTGTTTCATTTTGCGTTGCCTGTGTGTTTTTATGTTGTATGTGTATTCGTGTTTGGTAAGTTGATTCACTTCTTTTTTTTTTTTGTTGTTCGCTTCATACTGAAACTTTGTTGTAGTGCAGATATATAATTAATTGCGATACTGTATTTTTTTTTCGCACTTTTGCTTTGTAAACGAATATTAAACCTTCTTTTTTAGAATTGTTTCTGGCATATTGTTTTACTTTCTTTCTTTTTTTTTAGATGGTTTTTAATTTTCAGTTCGGTGTAACGCACGGCAGCGATGTGCGCATGCGCAGAGTGGAACTGGAAGCATTATTGTTGGCAAGCGGTGCACATCACGACTTGAGAGCGGTAGACAATCAATACACTTTCGTGTAACAATCACCTTTATACTGTGGAGGATATTTTGGGAACATATTCACGTCTTTACAATCGCGTTTATGTTACTCGGGATTTATTGAACATACGAGTGTTGCTATCGTTTGAAATTCGTGTCGTTTTTTATGACAAAATGTAACCATTAGAGGGGCAGTCGAGTATGACGTAAGCAAATATAAGGGGATTGGGGTTGAATATTTTTTTTACATTGTTTATGAAAAGGTATTATGATAAAACTTACGTAGTAAAGTTCTTTATGCCAAAATTAACGATTTTATTTATTACAGATTTATCAAAAAATATATATTTAAAAATAAACAATGGTTCTTCGGGAATTCAACGTATTGGGTTATAGTTGGAACTCCTAAAATACAGGTTCATGATCAATTGATAAAAACTTATAATATGGATTCCGTGGAAGAAAATAAGATCTATCTATGTTATCTAAATATTAATAATAAAAATAGAAGAGAGAAGAAAACATACTTCTAATCAGTTACTCTGGGGAAAAGTTCTGGACGACCTTATTTTAACTTGTGAGGGTTTAAAAATCACTTATAGAGTGCTTACGAATATATTTGAACGTTCCCTTATTCATAACACGTCACCAAAAAATGATAAACGAATACCTAAAATACTCAAGAATTAACACCTACAGGTCGGTTAACTAAAGCTGGAACATACAACATTTTTTTGGCATAGATTATTACTGCCATTGGTAGAATAGATAATCATATTACAAGTGTCTTGTCATACATTCAATGTTCTAACAAGATGGTGGCCTCCTTGTTAAAACTTTCCAGGGAGTTTTTATGGCACGTTAGAATCCGTGCTCTGCGGTATTATTTCTCGTCCACTTCACTTTGTTTTTTTTTTTAATAATAAAATTTTATAGATGGCAATCGAACGTGCGTGTCCCCTGCTGTTAAGTGATCACCACCGTCCATGGACACTAACAACACCAGAGGAGTCGCAAGTCCATTGCCACCTTTTGGAGGAAGGGTTAGGGAAGGGAGAGGAGAAGGGAGGGGACATGGGCCTCCGGCGCTCGGTAGTATGATGGATGTATCGGCTGCAATTAACTGACCTGTACATATCTTTCTAACTGTAATAATGACTTACATAAGCTTTTATACAGTTATTTATTTATTTTTATCCAATTTATAATACTCCTCACAGTATAAAAACGAAGGTGATGAATCATAGATTAAGCGGACCATAATCCAACATTGACAAGTAGAAGTTCGTAGTATAGATATATTTTTAATATATCGGTGACCTTTTTACCACGAAAGGGTAAAATATTCTGTTATTTATTTTTTTCTTTTGCTCTAGGGTTGTTGTTAACACCTACTGCTTAGTAAAAACTTCTTTATTTATAATAGGTATTCATAGTCCATAAGGGTTAGAATAATAAAAAAGATGCAATTTTGCTATCGTCTATGGGTTTGACTGATTTCTAGAAAAATGAAAGGAGTCTATGTAATACACTGTAGTGATGTGAAAGGTTTGTGTCTTCGTTAATTTCGTTTAACTCTTATGTCGAGTTAAAAAATTATACGGAATAAATAAAACGATAATCTAACCATATCGTGAATAAGAAGATTTGAATAGTTTATATGTTAAGGAAATACGTGTAAAGCTAGCGGTTTTGTGCAATGCAATTATTTATTTTAGATAATTATTTATAAGGCTTAGCCAAAATTGTAACTATTGATGTGCTATTTAAAACTTCATGTACTTATATTAAGGTTAATTATGTATATTACTAATAATTATTAAAAGAATGTAAATTATAATAAATAGTCAACATTTAAATGCCATGGAATTTGTACTAATTCTTAGGTCAATTCAAGAAAAAAAAGATGGAGTATTTTCTATTTATTCTAAATACTAACAATTGGCAATTCTAGTCTAATATATTTGTCACATTTCACATTGACAAAATTGCCTACAAAAGCAGAAGTCATATAATAAAAAAATAAAGCACAGATTCAGTTTCAACTTAATCGTGTATTTCTACTTGGGGTTCGTAACAAAAAATAAAAGTTCAGAGTGTTACCAATTAAACAATTGTAACAATAATAATATTTATTCAACTGGCAACCCAAATTGCGATAGATGGTGACCCGCGCTTTAATTACGTATTTCACAAGAGCAAATCGATAGCAGAAACGACTATATATAGGTTTTAGATGACAAATTCAGATTAGATATCAGCCATAATCTGTTTACCGTGTCACTCGGTGGTCGCCATTGTTTTTGGATTGTACTGTGCTTACCATCAAGCATAGAACAGTCATTATGCAGTGCTACTATAAAAAAAAATCGGAAACATTATCTCTATAAAATTGTAGGAAGATTTTGATATTATGTATACCAAGGCAACACTGTCGCGTTGCTCTTGTTAGGTACGTAATATGGAGGGTAGATGTAAGAAGAATTATCTCATATGGAAAATTGAAATATGTCCAGCCCAGATTACTAAATAATACTTCTAAGACCCTCCTAGATGGCGCTAGCATAGGCAAAGGTTATGGACAGTTCGAAATAATCTTGTAAATATAAACTAAAATAACTGCTGTAAGAAAACGTGGAGTGTGATAGAATTTTAATTAACTTTAAATACGTTTAGTAATTTTTGAGTGTTCACTTTTATAAAACTTGTTGAAAAAAATTGAACAATAATGAACCCTGTTGCTACTGTATCAATCGCCATCCTCGTTTAACGTATATAGACGGACACTTTTTTATACATATTGTTCTCCTTACTTCGACACTCCATACGTTAAATAGGTAATTAAGTAACTGAAAGTGTTGCCATTATTTACCTGCATTTGATTTGGCACGTCTGGAAGAGTGCAACGTTATACTAAGATTGGCTGCTTCAGCTTTGTAAAGCGTTCTCTCTCTCGCAGAGCCCAATGACTGCGATAAACAAAGATAGCTATACGAAACCGAACTCAGCCGACAATCGCGTTCTTTTTCCGACGTGCCAAATTAAAAGTCGGGTACTGTAAAATGATTTTTAATTTAAAGTTCTATGTACTATAGATGTTTTATATAAAGAAAGATTCCAAAGTCTAATAATATTGCTAGTCAATGTTAGTTACTCACCTTAAATTTACAGGAATTAGTGTAACAGCTACCCTTTTCTATACTTAAATAGTGTATTATTTTGCTAGTAATTTATAAATGGAAAACGTTAACTTTAAAAACTTAGTAAAGAAACTAGTCGTGTAAGAATATTAACAAAAAAAAAATGGAATATCATGTTACTCTGATACTGATATGGTTCAGAGTTGTAAATTCTGCAAGCTTTGACTTTTCTACTTTTTTTTCTGTTTCTACACAGTCTGTTTCTAGACAGTGTGTTTTCATTTCGCTTACATTAGGATAATACATTAAATATATATAAACATCATGCATACGTTGACTTTTAGGGCCCATATAGCAGTTAAGAAATATTTGAATTATATTTAAAAAATCTTGAAATATATTCGGCTGTTGTTGGAAATTTTATTGTGGATTGTAAATGAAAATTTTTAGAATTAATATAAATTTAAATGGACAAAAATTTATACTGTTTAGATATTACAAAACACTTTATAGGAAATGTATTTCTGCTACACACGATATAAGAGTTAAATTTCGATGGGCTTAAATTGTATTATAAAAAAGTGTAAAATAAATTATACTACATGTAAATAATAATAGTGTTGTAGACAGGAGATTGATCGTTACAGATACATCATTACTATTTGCCGATATTATTAGGAAAAATATATAATATATAAAGGACAAGGTTGGCAAAACTTTTATACCAAAATTTTCTAATGAATTTAACAATATATATGTATAGAAGACATTAAAGTTGTTTGCTGGTATATATTGTCCTTTTCTAATACTTTATTACTTGATTTTGCGCGTGCGTATGTATCTCTTTTTCTACCGCATTCATCTATCTCAGAGGTTCCCAACCTTTTTTCTTGAATAACACTTTTAAAAGCTGGTTCTGGTAAATACCTTGCAGTTATATATCTATCATATTCCCAAAACTATACAAAAAATATGAAAATTAGTTCTAACTATAGAAATTTTCGTTGCGTAACGAATATGAAATATGCAAGTTTTCACAAATAACCGTCGTTGAGCTTCTTAAAAAAATTATCTGCCTACATTGACAGGTGAAGTCAAACCAACATTTTAGTTCTTCCCTATGGAAAGCAGATAACTTTTCGTGGATTCCCCCTTACGAATTGTGAACCCCCATTTTTTTTCACGCTAACGTAGTCCCCCATCGAGTTTCCTGGACTTGGACCATTTTGGGAACTAATGAGCTATCTCTATCAGTTCATAACACAGTTCCTTTTGTTTTCTCTCTGGCTAAATACTTCCCTACTTTCCAGTCTTATCTTGCACTAAGTCTCCGTATAGCCATTTTCTTCTCATTGTGTGTGTATTTACTAAAATCTCATGCGGAAACACTACAAATAAGTCTACCAGTTTATCGAAATTTTATTAATACTTTTTTCAATTTTTTTTTTCATTTAGCTGTTCGTACTGAATGTTAAATTGTATAGAATTAAAAGGAAAAATAAGGACAATTGTCAAACGATAATTGTATATAAATTGCGTTTCCAGTGTAACATAGAATACACATAATATGTAGCCCCGGATCTAGAGAGGGTTTACCACGTTGCGTAAACCAGATAATCCGGATGAGAAATCGTGTTAAAAAAACTTATTTCACTATGCATCTAGCATCCAGAATGCATTTGTAATATCAATTATTCATTGAATACTTTGTTGCATCATATCGATGACAGGGGAATTCCCAACTTATCTCGGAATCTCAAATGCTGAATCTAAGAGATACAATTATGTAGTTTTTGTACCGCTTAGGTAAAATCATAGATCCGGGGCTGTTGATATGTTAACTAACATAAACATTCCTTGTAAGGTGTATATGTATTTTTTGTAAAATAAAATGTATACATTGTATTTTGCAAAGGGACACTTTTATTTTAAATACAAGCTATATCTTATTTAATCGTCTAACAATGGCACTATATAGAATTCAGAGAACATTTGTTTCTGGTCCTCTTTTTCCAGTTTTAATTGTAATAAAAGTAAACCGTTCGAGCTGCATCTTAAGACCACCTGAGGAAGCAAAACGAGTGTTTTAGACTACAATTTTTTTTATTAGTCGTGCCAAAATAACACCTTAATTTGATACTTAACACGCATAATTATGAAACTGATAACCACTCGAGTGATTAATAGATCTGTTTGACCACGAATCATCTGATGTTAAATGACAATTTGGTTTGAGAGGGGGAATACGATCTTGACATAGAGGACTGGTTCTGAAGTGCAGCTGCCAAAGACATAGGGTGCTTGGAGACAGGTTCTTAGCTTTATGATATATCAAACTAGGGTCGGTATTAAGAAAGCCCTACGGCCATGCTATAATTTCATCGCAACATTTTCCTTCACCGAAAGATCCGGGTTTTTCTCAAAGATTTGAACCTACATATATCGATACACAAAAAACACACTACGAGTCGCCATCGCTTCAAAATGATGTCAATATGACTACAAATTACTACAAATGTGGCGATTTATAAACCTACAACTATCGAAGGTGGGGTGTAAGGGGTGTCGCACAACATCTTAAGACTTGAGACACCCAAGCCAACCTCACCTGCACGTGGTGCACCCTGCTGAGTAACGAACGAGGCAATGGCGAAAGCGGGGTGGTAGGGTTTTACAGCCTGACTGGGTCGCAACCACCATGTATATAGCGAAAAAGCCCGTCATAGTGATTCGCTTTTGCGGGTCGCGTTTCGGGATCAGCCTGTGCATATCCAGCTGTTCGCAGGCCGGCATGACAGCGGCGACCGGCGATGGATAGTATGTCAATCGGTGGTCGCCATTGTTTTTGGATTGTACTATGCTTACCATCAGGCACAGTGCAGTCACTTTGCCGTGCTACTATAAAAAAAAAAAAGAAGAAAACTATACTTACCGATCACTAAATCGAAGTGAATTACTTAGGTTTTTAAACAATAACAATGATTGAAACAGACAAATCATGGAGGGTAGAAGTAAGAATTATCTCGTATCAGTTCTTCACCCAAAAACAGGTTATACCGAAATGTCACATAATAATTCCATAAATTGCCTCTATGGCGCTACTGTAGCCAAAGGTTGCTTGAAATTAATATTGTATGTGATTAAAAGAAGTCACCATAATCAAACTGTGAGAAAAAAATTCAGTGTCTTATTTTAAATATAGCTATGTATATAAATTGTAAAATCCTCCTCCAGTTCCAGCAGCGCCATCTATATTTCATACAATCTAAGGGGCATAGTTAATAAACAAAGATACTACATCTTGCATCCTCCAAAAGATAAATGAATGAGTACATATTACATTACGAATAATGGCCGAAAAACGGCAAAGAGGGGTAGTTGGAAAAAACTGTTTTTTTTTTATGTACCCATAGATAAGCGTCGTGATTTAAAAAATTATGTGTTGCCATACATTTTCTTGCTTTTTACCATCTCCCTATTATTGACGTCTTTGGTTTTATTCGACTCAAGTAATATAGTAAACGAGTTTTTGACGGGATCTTGGAATCTCATATCCTCGACATGACTTTATATTTTATACATAACCTTGTCTTTTTGGTTCTATGTTACGTAAAATTGTTGGTGTTTTGCGTAATATAGTTTAATATTGTGCACAAATGAAGTGGATAGGAAATAATACCATGGAGCTTTGACTCTCTTGCCATAAAAACTCCCTGAAAAGTGTTAACAAGACCGCCACCGTTTTGGTAGTACATTGAAATGGTCGCAAGAAACTTGAAATATCATTAGCTACTCGTTAATGGCAGTAATAATCTACTAGAAGATTGGTTACCAAAAATAATTAAAAAAAGAAACATACTAACCTTAGTAGAGATCGCGAGTGCCTTCATTAAAAGCCTAATGTGGTACAACTGGTATTTTATAGTCGCCGGCTTCTCACAACTGAAACTTTCCACCATTTCTGAGGACTTCGGCATATCGATACATGACCTATCCTGTAAATTCAAATATTTATAATATATATTATATATTATTAATATAAGCTTATTTTTTTATATTAATACCAGCTGACACTGCCACATGTTCAGTGGCTCAATTATAACATGTTGAATTAAAATTATGATAAAAACGTACAAAATAAAAACGTGGCGCCATCTATGAGATGTCTATAACAGTCGGTTCTACAGTTTTCTATCAACAAACTAATTTAAAGCGCCATCTGTTCGACACTGATGAAAGTTACAATTAATAACAATAATCAACATTCACAATCATTTCATTTGTAACTAAAAACCATTAATAAAAATTATTGAGGCCATTAATAGAAATATAAATTATCCTATCTCTCAAGTTGGACCAAATCTATACTAATTAATGTTATAAAGCTGGAGGGTTTGTTTGTTTAGTTGAATGCGTTAATCTCAGGGACTACTGGTCCGATTTGAAACTCTTTCAGTGTTAGATAGCTTATTTATCGAGGAAGGCTACAGGTTATAGATCACCACGCTAAGACCAGTAGGAACGGAGCACTAATTAATGTTTCAAAATCGTTTTTTTTCTTTTTAGAGCTTCCACTGCGTGTTAGCGTTAGCCCAAACTAACTAATCCACGTGGACGAAGTCATGCGCAGTAGCTAGTTACACTTAACTGTCAATTTTCATGAAGATCGGTTGAATAGTTTCGCAGTTCAACGTGAACAAATATTGTTGCACTGGATTTTGATATATTAAGATAGCGGAGTTTCCCTGCACAAAATATATGTGATCTTAGATTCACTAACAGACCTTAGCCAAGGTCCTCTGCTTACCCGTGGCAGAGGAGGACTGATCCGGGGAGACATAAAAACAAGTCCCTCCGATAAAAAAAAACCTTACCTGCATCCCGTAAGTAACGATGCTGACATTAGGATGCTCCGGAGATAAGTTCAGTTCGAAAACGTCACAGGATCGTTCTAAATCAGCCAATAGGCCGAGGAAAGCCGGGGCTTTGAGTACGAGTTTTGCGATATCAGAGCATTCTTCATCTCGTAACTCTAAAACCGAGTCCGCTGTCTGTGTGTAGATCTCACAATCAGTCACTACATTGCTCACCGACAGTGGCTGTAAACTATAACCACAGAGTACATTATATATGAGTCCTTACATCTATACTAATACTATAAAGAGGTAAAGTTTGTGAGCTTGTGACGTTGTAGAGGGTAATGTCTAGATCTACTAAACCGATTCTGAAAATTCTTTTACCAATAGAAAGCCACGTTATTTATGTGTCATAGGCTATATATTAACCCGAAAAATGAAAAGACTTTTTTTGTAGTAGTCGGATTTGCAAAATAAGTCGGTGACAAAACGGTCGAACGAAAACGTTTCCTACCAACTCCGCCTTAAGGATGAGATATATGTGATTGAGTTGTAGAGCTTGATAATGCTTACAATGCGGCGGCTTATGTCTAACTTAAAGGTTTTTTTTAATTATCAGGGCGGGACAACCTCCGCCGTGTCCGCTAGTTTCAGAATAAGCTAAATCCAATTTTGACGTTCGTTCAACTATTTTACGTTATTTTTCAAGATCTTCAAATTTTGTACACGGTTAATATTATGAAATTCATTAAAAAAAATATAAAAATACTTATGATCGGCAAAATTTGAACTTTGATTTTTTGTGTATAAAAACTGGAAATCTTTAAAAAATTAAACATGTTATATGAACGATTAAAATTGGATTTAAGATATGTAACGACTCATATACAAGGAATTTAGGCAGGATCCTGGAATGTCATGTATTTTGTACGTGTAGTTTGTCATGTATTTGTACATGATTTTATATATTACTAGTTGACCCGGACACATGTTATAGCTCAGTTATTGAAAGAGAAATTCAAAATTAAGATGTAGTGCTATCTATGAGATATCTATAACAGTAGGTCCTACAGTTTTCTGTCAACAAACTAATATAAAGCGCCATCTGTTCGACACTGGTGAAACTTTCAACAATCAACATTGACAATCGTTTAATTTTATTTTAAAAATACTGCAGCCATTAATAGAAACAAACGTATCCTATCTCTCAAGTTGGACCAAATACCCCACCCTATTTATGAAAAAATCCTTGATAAATTATATACCAAAACTTTCCTCATGAATCACTTTATCTACTGGTGAACACCGCATGAAAATTCCATCAGTAGTTTTTGAGTTAATCGCGAACAGACTGAGAGACTAGTTCAGTATAATAGCTTCAGCATCGCTCTACCACCTACAGAAATATACTGCTTATTTTATTAACTAAGACGCTAGGTAATTTAATTTCGTGCTTATGGAGTGAAGCCAAAAAATCACTATAAACAGATAAAACCGCGTATCACTGTCAATAATTAATAACACTAATTAAAATAATAAAACTTACACTAATAATAATGGTGATCCTTCGCATCTGTAATACATCTTCAAACTAGATTCTTCACCCGAACCAAATATGTTGAGGCACTCCGTTAACGCCGCTATACTAATCTGAAACAATAGAAGTAAACAAAAAAATAATAATATACCAAAACCCACCCATAAATTACGTAAAGAACATCAAGAAATTGATATGTGTGGTAAAATTTTAAGGATTTCGTGGTAAATTAATTGTGAATGGCCCCTAAACTTTAATAATAATTATTGAAATCTGTGTATGCTATAATTAACAGAAGGGTAATTAATATCAAGGTTTTTTTTATAATTCTATTTCTGATCCAATTATTATGAATAACATAAATTGATATAACCCCTATGGTTTTTAAAATGATGGTATTAGCATATAGCATTCATATAAGACAGTGGAAATGTTGATCTAGATATAGCTATAAACTGTGACCACTTAGCATCAGATGGGCTGCATACCTGTGTGATAATTCGTACTATGAATGTATTTTTTACATAAACCTGTTAATATCAATTGTGCCGAAAGCAAAATCTTATTAACTTGGATCTCCAAAATCATTCAATAACCAGTCTTGTGTATCTGACTTCTCCTTTGCTTACTCTACTTAGCCTGAGTTCCATATACCCACCACTCGAGAACTATTAGACCGTACAACATAAATGTGCAATAAAAGAGATAGTTAAGTAAATACATATATATTCACACCTTAAACATAATATCAACATCCTCTCTAATATTATATTCGGTGAAATTATCTGCTGGCACATATGCAGATGCCTGAACACATTTCCCTTCCTCGACAGTCAGTTTAAGACCATCGGGTAGCGCACAAAATACTGCAGTCTGAAAAAAAAACATCTTAGATAATTTACATGTACAATTATATGTAGAAGATTTGATAAACCTCATACACTGATTATAATTATTTATTTTAATTTTGGCAAGCAATCTTCCAGATTATTATTTCAAGGAGGTAAAAATATTACAAGTTTTGTGATGATTTTGTGGCCGTCTCCTGCACCCGAAGAAAAATATATATAAAATAAATAATTAAATAATAATGGCAGTATGTAAGCCGCAGCTTATCAAGTCGTCGACCGAGGCGGGGGCGGCGAATCACGCGCCGCGCGCCTACTACAGCAGTATGCTTTGAGACATCTCCGCGCACCCCCGTATCTCTAGTTATTGTTGCACCTCAGTTGTATGTTTGTAATTTTAGTAATAAATCTAGTTGTCTGTTTAGTCAGAACTTTTATTTAAATAGTGAACGTTGTTAAGTGTTAATCCATCACAACAAAACTACACTGGTGACCCCGAACATTGAACAATTCTCGGAGTGTTTTAATTTAAAATGGCGTCAAACGACAACAATGAAGAAGCGCCGGTTCACATGGCGGCCGATGTTTTTCGTGTAGGCGTAAAGTTACCTCCATTTTGGGCGGACGAACCTGCTGTTTGGTTCGCACAAGTGGAAGGACACTTTGTACTCTCTCGGATCACAGATGATAAAACGAAATTTTATTACATTGTTTCACAACTGGAGCACCGATACGCAGCAGAGGTGAAGGATATTATTATTTCGCCTCCCGCCGGTAAAAGCTACGAGACTTTAAAATCTGAGCTCATCAAACGGCTTTCACAGTCTAGAGAGAAGGAGGTTAAACAATTATTAACACACGAGGAACTAGGAGATCGTCGCCCATCGCAATTTTTACGACATTTGCGACATTTAGCGGGATCTGAAGTGCCGGAGGAATTCCTTAAAAGTATATGGACCAGCCGACTTCCAACACATATCCAGACGGCGATAGCATCTCAGCCGAAGTTGGATCTGAACAGTCTAGCCGACTTAGCCGACACTGTGATGGACATTGTTCAAACGACGCCACACGTAGCGTCTACATCAGCTACTTCCAATGCCACATTGGAAATGATGGCAAAACAGATAGCTGAGTTAACAAAAAAAGTGGAAGCGCTATCCACGGAGGGACACAGATCACGCCCACTGTTTCGAAAAAGGCAACATAGTCACAGTCGTTCGCAATCAAATTATGGCCGGTTTCCCACGTGCTGGTACCACAATAAGTATGGTAAAAAAGCAAACAAGTGCCAGAAACCGTGTGATTATCGTTCGGAAAACCAACAGGGTGGTCGCTAATGGCGACGGACGACTGCCCTAGTTCAGGTCGCCTCTTCGTTACGGACAGGTGGACGAAGACGCAATTTTTGGTCGACACCGGTAGCGACCTCTGTGTCTTCCCCAAAAACCTGATAAAGCAAAGCCGACCGAAAACAGCATATACACTATATGCAGCGAACGGTAGTAATATAGCAACCTATGGTTACGCGCATATGGTTTTGAATTTAGGACTTCGAAGAGACTTTCCGTGGCGTTTCACAGTGGCGGACGTTACTAAGCCAATTATAGGCGTTGATTTCTTAGCGTTCTACAACTTAGTAGTCGATGTCCGAAACCAAAGACTCATTGATGCCACTACTAAAATAGCATCATCTGGGTCAACTGTCTCATCAACTGTCACAATATCTTCCGTGAAGACACTGACAGGTGATTCAAAATTTCTGACAATCCTAAAAGAATTCCCAGACATCACGCGTCCATCTGGTATAAATCACGCCACCAGCCACAACACCGTTCATCATATCAAAACGACACCTGGACCTCCAGTATTCAGTACTCCACGCCGCCTCGCACCAGACAAGCTCAAGATAGCCAAACAAGAGTTTGAGGCTATGCTGACGAATGGTACAGTGAGACGCTCGAATAGTCCCTGGTCATCGCCATTACACCTGGCGCCGAAAAAAGACAATGGATGGAGACCATGTGGCGACTACCGTCAACTGAACTCAAGGACTATTCCGGATCGTTATCCAATACGTCACATACACGACTTCGCTCACAACCTGTCAGGCTGTCGTGTGTTTTCCACAATAGACCTGATAAAAGCATATAATCAGATAAGAGTCGCAGAAGAAGACATTTGCAAAACCGCAATAACAACACCCTTCGGTTTATTCGAATACCCATACATGAACTTTGGCTTGAGGAACGCGGGCCAAACTTTTCAACGATTTGTAGATGAGATGACCCGTGGTCTCGATGACTTCTGCTACCCATATTTGGATGATTTCATAATTTTTTCAAAAACGGAAGTAGCCCATGAAGACCACCTTCGCCAGATATTCTCCAGGCTGCAACAGTTCAACATGGTGATAAATCCATCCAAATGTATATTCGGGGTGCCAGAAGTGACATTTCTTGGATATTCTGTTTCATCAGAAGGTGTGAAACCATTAACAACCAAGGTAGAAGCTATAAAGAACTTCCCAACTCCGAAAAACGTCAAGGAGCTAAAGCGTTTCCTTGGTATGATAAATTTTTACCGACGATTCATCCCAAATGCAGCGAGATGTCAAGCACCTCTCAATGCTTTACTTACTGGATCAATAAAAGGATCACATCCAATTAATATGTCTAGTGAATCCCTGAAGGCGTTCGAGAACTGTAAAGAGAGCCTATGCCAAGCAGCACTTCTTGCATTTCCCGATTTCGAGGCAAAACTTGCTGTTGTGACAGATGCTTCAGATGTATCTATTGGAGCTGCTCTGCAACAGTACAAAGAAGGTAGTTGGCAACCACTTGCTTTCTTTTCACGCAAGTTAAGTCCTACGCAACAACGTTACTCACCATACGACAGAGAACTGTTGTCGATTTATGAGGCGCTAAAATATTTTAGGTATATGGTCGAAGCAAGACACTTCACAATATTTACCGACCATAAGCCATTATGTTTTGCATTCCATACACGTAAAGATAAGTGTTCACCACGACAATTCAGACACCTCGACTTCATCGCCCAATTTACCACCGATATTCAACATATATCTGGAAAAGATAATGTCGTTGCTGATACTTTAAGTCGCATAGAAGAAGTATCACAACCCGTAGATCTCAAATTCTTAGCAAAGCTACAAGAAAAAGACTCTGAATTACAAGAACTGCTCAAAGGTGAAACGTCATTAAAACTTACAAAAATTTCAATTCCTGGAACTGATATTAAATTATACGCTGACGAATCAACAGATATAACTCGACCTTACGTACCAAAAGAAATGCGACGTCGAGTATATGAGAGCCTTCATTCACTCAGCCATCCAGGCGCTAATGCTACTGCTCAACTTGTGTCGCAACGTTATGTTTGGCCAGGTATACGCAAAGATTGCCGAGAGTGGACAAAAACCTGTTACGCATGTCAACGTGCTAAGATAACAAGACATGTATCTTCTCCTCTTAGTGCATTCAAAATACCGCGCACAAGATTCAGTAGCCTGCATATCGACCTTATCGGGCCAATGCCAATATCCCATGGTTATAAGTACTGTCTAACCGCCGTTGACAAATTCACACGGTGGCCAGAAGCTATACCCATCATGGACATATCAGCAGAGACAGTAGCGAAAGCACTACTTTCGGGATGGATATCTCGTTTTGGATGTCCATCTGAAATTATAACTGACAGAGGAACACAATTTCAGTCGTCGCTCTTCAAATACCTATCAGAAATAACAGGATTCCAGCACAAAAGTACTACTGCATACCACCCTGCCTGTAACGGACTTGTAGAGAGATTCCACAGACAATTAAAAGCCGCAATAACATGCCACGGAAATGAAAACTGGACTGAAACACTGCCATTAGTACTTCTAGGCATAAGAAGCGCGTATAAAGAAGATCTACAAGCGTCTTCTGCTGAGCTTGTATACGGTGAAACATTAAGATTACCGGGAGAGATCTTTAATCCAAAAACAAATACAACAACTGATGTCACTGACTTTACTGCACGGCTACGAGCATTTACAACCACAATCCAGCCGCAACCAGCATCTAGACACTGCAAAAAGTCTATTTTTGTTTATAAAGATCTCACGACTGCTACTCATGTTTTCCTGAGAGACGATGCTTACCGTCGTCCACTGCAACCCGCTTACACTGGTCCGCACCGAGTTGTGGACAGAAACGAAAAAGTATTTAAAATCATAGTAAATGGAAAAATACTCACCGTTACCATCGACAGATTGAAGCCGGCATATATGCTTGTAGATAATCCAACAGTAAACTCCAAACAGCTACCGGATACACCTAAAAAAACAAAAAACACTGCAGGACCTGAAACGACACAACCTGACCAGAACAGACCAACAGAAAGGGATCGCAGAACACGATCTGGGAGAAGAGAAATATTCCCAGATTATTATCGCCCGTACCTCGGTCTCTGGAGGGGAGTGTGTGGCCGTCTCCTGCACCCGAAGAAAAATATATATAAAATAAATAATTAAATAATAATGGCAGTATGTAAGCCGCAGCTTATCAAGTCGTCGACCGAGGCGGGGGCGGCGAATCACGCGCCGCGCGCCTACTACAGCAGTATGCTTTGAGACATCTCCGCGCACCCCCGTATCTCTAGTTATTGTTGCACCTCAGTTGTATGTTTGTAATTTTAGTAATAAATCTAGTTGTCTGTTTAGTCAGAACTTTTATTTAAATAGTGAACGTTGTTAAGTGTTAATCCATCACAACAAATACTACAATTTCAATGTTTTAGCAAGATGGTGGACCCTTTACGTGGCGTTTTTAAAGCAACTCAAAATGAAGGCTCCATGTCATTTCCCATCCACTTTACTTATGCACAATAACTGAAATATATTACGTAAAATGCCCCCAATGTTACAAAATACAGTTTAATAAGACAAAATTATGAAAAAAAAATAAAAGCCAGCACATGAAATATTAAGATGCTGCCAAAAATTCCTACACTTGTTGTAAGGTCTTTTTTCCATAAGGAAATCTTACATAAGATATCGTCTCTCTCCATGCAGATTAAATGGAGTATGTCAGATACTTAGAATAGATGAGTAGAGTTCTTACTGCTTGTCCATTACTTCCACTCACACTGCTTTTAAGCCCTACAATTGACCCTAGAGGTTATAGACTCAATCCCTCCACATGACTAAGTCTTATACAATTAGCATAATTTTCAGTTTCACCTGATGAAATTAAG
Source organism: Antheraea pernyi (assembly GCA_015888305.1). NCBI lineage: Eukaryota > Metazoa > Arthropoda > Insecta > Lepidoptera > Saturniidae > Antheraea > Antheraea pernyi. Next base: position 136,340 of record MU159177.1, read on the forward strand.
TTGTTGTTGGATAATCTTAAATGTTATCTTAATCATTTAAAAGTAGTGTATGTCTGTAGATAAATATCACAATGTATATTTTACACAGAGATGTCTTAAAGTAAAATATTAATAGAAATATGTGTATGTGAAAAGTTTCAATCATTTAACATTTAACCTTGCCTTGCTGCATTAAAGCCTTGCCTGATTTTTAAGATCTTTATCTCAAAATGGCAGATCAAGTTTTTAAATATGTACCTCAATTTTTTTTTAAATGTCAAAAGCATGTTAACGTACACATGGGTCACCTGATGTTAAGTGAGCACCACCATCCATAGACATTAGCAACACCAGGGGAGTCGCAAGTGCGTTGCCAGCCTGTGTATAGGCGAGAGGTAGAGAAAGGAGAATGGGGAAGGGAAAAGTTTATTAAAGTTATAATTTCACATTACATAGTTTGTTATTCTTTAAGATTTTAAAATTTTGTAACGTTTTATTTTCGGTTAATTTTGTAGGTTACAATACAATCAATTTTAAGCTCATGCTGGCAACAGTCTGTTGACCAGTACATCATAAGATCTACTTTCGTTTGTATATAGCTTATACCCTTATGGTTTTAGACAGTCAAAGGTTAAAGTATTTGTATGGCTATGCCAACTATGACTATGAAATTGATATACAATATAGATATAAACATCTCGAACCTCTTGAAACTGTATTGCTTTTAACAGACTACACAGAATTTTTCCCGAGTCCATAGAAGCTGTAAAATAGTATTCAGATTCACAAGTTTCCATCTTCTTTTATTTCATACATGGATTTCAGTAACATTAGATACTGTTCGTGAGACACCTCATGTTCCACGGTTTTGCCTAAAATTTCAGCAATCCTGGCTGCTAATATATGCTTACATGTAACTTCAGTTTTTTTCTCCAAAACTAGGAGTTTAAAAGCAAGGCAGGAACAATAGTTTAGCTTATGAAAGACTCTGTAATAGGTATCTTTATCTCCTTTTACTTCAATCAAGGTCGTCTTCTTTGAGGTGACATATATAGTGAATGTTGGATATTTTTCAAATATATCCAATGCTTTTTGTAGAGTCACACCAAACACTGAATGCAGTGATAACAAATCCTCATCTGAAACTATAATATTACTTTTATCCAGGCCTGTCTTTGTAATTTCTCTTTTGGGGCATACTAATTTTCAAAAATTATAAGTCCATAATCTTTCTTACAACCTCTACTACAAAGACCCACCACTGAACGACGCTGTAACTGTTCAAGCAAAATAGATTAGATTTTTTATTTGGATAAGTTAGGCCTATAAAAAAAAACATTTTTTTTTGTTAAGGTTACCAAAATTGATTCTTCTTCAGTTTTTTTGGCAATTTTTCGACATTTTCGAAATTCCCTTTAACACTGCACAAAACAAGCCCTGTTTATATCGTATTTTTGTATTTCTACTCTTTAATGTGATAATGGTGTTATGGAGTAGTTAAAGTCTTCAGATACTATGTCAACTGATATAGGTCTAAATCCTTATGAATGAGCTGGAGCTTTCATAGCATGGTGGTAGGGCTTTTGCTTTTCCGCAGAGCCTAGGGATTCCATAGAATAGTCATCAGGGTTCCGCCAAATTTATATTTATACAAAAAACAAATACAGGTCAAGAGTGGATGCTACTCCAGAAATATGTATAAAATTGTCAGACACAATACCAAACTATAAAATAATTATTTATAAAACAGTAAAACAATTTAATTCTTCACATTAAAACTTTAAGTTAAGAATAATATGTTTCAATAACATTTCACATTTCTTAAAAAAAAAATCTTGAAATTTCATGGATTTGGCTTCTTTGACTATATTGTCATTTATCAGATGAGATTGCGGTAATAAGAAAAATTACCTATATATAAGAAAAACCTGTTCTTTTATTGTAGCACAACAAAGTACTGTAATACAGTATGATATATACATTTTTTTTATATCACATGACTAAATAGTGTCACTATTTTGTTACAGTTTATTATTCCATTCTTTTAGCCATTTTAGGGCATCATGAGTAAGAATGAGCATATCATCTCGGGAACAACAGTAACCACTGATATAACTACAATCCATTGGTAGTTTTCACTGTTATCAATCATCTTGATTTAGCGTTGTTACTAGCAACGATCACATAATTCCTATAAAATACTTTGCTATAACGATATGAAAACAAAATCAAAAATACTGGCTTCACGTTACAGAAAAAAAAACAAAACAGACGTTGTTTATCCTCTGTTTTAGACAACCGTACTTCAATATCCGTTAATACACATCCCGATGCTTTTGGAACGTTTATTTCATTGCAGCAAGAGTTCATAATTTAAAAAAATTGTCAATCACTCTACCGACCGCCTGATTCTTTTATATATAAAATAAAAGTCACAAACTAAAATCGGCGCGCAAAACCAGCTATTTTCTTTTATCAATGACTGACCCATAGATAAGATAGTATATACTAAGACGGTGAAAACTATGCTATAATCGTAGACAAAAAAAATATTTAGTGTGAGTTCACCAAGGAATTTATAAGTAAGTTGTTTACTTATAAATTCCTTGGAGTTCACACGCGGTAGAACTAATTAATTTTTAAGACGATAAGATGAATAGACTATGTAGTTAAACATTAGTTTTGAACCTCAATTTGTAATATTTTAATATATATATATTAATAAAGTGAATAATACAAAACACAAAATAATTTTAAAAGTGTGGGGAATTCCTACGATCCAACCTTCGATCAACAATAACTATTATAGATAAAGGGTCACGTACAAATCGAAGCTAAAAGCCGTCCGTGTAAATATATACTTATGTGTAGCTATTTGTTTACTAAGAAAAGGAGAAAAAAGTTTCAAAACTGTTTTAAGTTCAACTTAATTATAACCATAACACCTTGTAATAAAGTCACAAATGTTCAAAATATTATCTAATACTTATGATAAACGAGCAAAGTAATAAATTACGCCCCTCACAAATGAAAAAATAACATAAACAACATTTAGTGTGAATTCAACCTTAACAAATAATGAATAAAGTACGTTTTCCCGTTATTGTGCGTATTTGTGCCTTCCGAGGCTTTGAAATCGGTAATTTTGTTCAAAATTTGATATTATTAGTTAGTTTAAAGCTTAAAATATAACTTATTCAACATATATTTAGCGAAAGTAAGATACTCCGGCCTTTAATGCCGGCATGTGAAACGGGCTTACATTGGCTGTGTTTCAAACAAACTAAACAAAATAAGAGCACACATTTCAAGTGAGCTTACCGAGACATATTTTTCGCGCCGACCCGTTATCTAGTTATTGTTGATCGAAGCATCCAACAGAAAATAAGCTGCTATAACCTCAACGTTTCTCTTACTCTCTTTGTATATTTTTCGAGTACATTAAAAATATAATCTCACTCTCTCACAGCCTAAAACCTGTATACACATATGATGTACACATATATAGCTATCTCTTATTCGTTCCACATTTTCGTTTCATAAAGTCTAATTCACACCACCCCAAAAGAAGTTCTACTTCAACAAGTTTCTCTACGGCTATAATTCTCTATGTATAGTCCGCGTCAAACTTTTTGGCCGTTCGATATATAGCTTTAAGTTTGGTTTTGCGCAAAGTACAGTTATGGGGTTAGTACAAATCAAAATATTATTATAGAAATTTAATATTGACGAATTACGCAATTAATTAATTATGATTTTAGTAGATATTTGCCATTACATTATGTAATAGGGATGCGGCAGTACAACGACTACGCTGAAACTTGCTTAAGATTTTGTATGTGAAATGGAGATATGACGACATGTGTCGTTTTGCCCACGCTGTGACAATAATATGCGAAAACTTGTTTTTTGAATTTACAGGATGTATACATAATATATGTAGAATATTTGCAAAGGAGTAGAAATAAAAATAAACCGACAATAAAAATCAAATTATTACTGGAGTAATAAAATATCAGTAAAAATTAGAAATGAACACCCCTACGGAGAAAAGAAAGCCCAGTAAAAAACATTTATACTATAACATTATGCACATATTTACATTATTACATTGAGTATAAAACAGTAAATTATAAAAACGTAAGGCTGGAACAATTTGAAAATATAAAACACCATGTTACAAACAAGTCTTAAAAATATAGTACACCTAAATTAGTTACAATGGCAATAATACAACTAACTGGTGCTTCGTAATCTTATCAGTAACAAATAAGCGACGGTTATTATGTTCTAATGAACAGCAATCAGTGCCCGTCGTTACTGATTGCTGTTCCGAGTTTTCCTCAGTCCAGTTACACGGTGCAGTACATTTATTTGCCTTCTTACCAAATTTACTGTGATACCAACACCGGAGCACAGATGAGTGGCTTCGTCGTCTGTGGGTCGAAGATGTAGAACGGTTACGGGATGCATGGTGTTGGTGCTGTTGCTGGCTCTCCAGTAAAGACTCTTCATGTTGAAGTTGCTGCACCATCACTTTTAGCGATGCTAATTGCGAAGCAGTGGAGTCCATACTTTAGACGATTGACGGTTTAGGTGTCATCTGGCTGTGATTTTAGTAGGCAGTTGAACCACTGTAGAAGTCTCCGTATCACAACGTTGCAAAGTTGAGGTTCTTTCCTCTACGTAGTTAGCCGTCGGTACAATGTAGAAGTCACCGTCGCTCGTCGTCTCGACACTCGATGTTATGATATTGCAAATATTGTGATTGCTTGATAATATTGGAAGATCAATCACAGGCGTCGGAGGTCACCAATTTTGGGTGACCCCGACGTGATTATCTATGGGTATGAATTTTTGGTGGGATCTTTGTCCATCATGTAGTGGATTTTATATTTTATTCATATCTTATGGTATTTGACTTTATATTTTGTAATATCGGTGGTGTTTTACGTAATCTAGTTCGATTATTGTGCATAAGTGAAGTGGATGGGATAATATGACAGAGCATGCATTCCGAGATACCAAAAAATCTCTATAGAAAGTTCTTACAAGGGAGCCACTATTAGAACATTGAAATTATTGCAAGACATTTAATCCAGAATTGCCTATTATGGAATGACCTCTGACTTAGCTGTCTGGTCTAGATACCTTTGCTTTTTCCTTTGAATGGCAAAAATAGAAACATAATATTTATGGGTATTGGTCAATATCTAATTCTCGTGATATGTCACCGGTAGACATGGGTAACTCCACCCGATGAAATAACGGCAGTGAACGATCAGTACCAGCCAGTCTCTCCAAACAGAGCGTGCTCACGCCTACGCTCGCGTAGCCACAGATCACGCCGCCGTGGGCTGGGGGTAAATTTCGCTTCCGCACACCTGATTAGGCTCCCCCTCTCGGCAGCGGTTCGAGTCTAGGTCCGTTCCCTCGGCGTGGAGCCCTTGAGTGCGGTGCTCGCGCGATACAGTGACACAAAATCTTACATCACTGCGACAACATTACACATAATACCTGCACACACTTGCACGCATACCCGCTTACACATGAAAGTGGAAGGGTTTTATTTTTTGCCTTTTAAAACTAAAATAATTTAGAAAATTATACGATACGAAATATATATAAGAGTTGTTGAGGTGTGTATGCTTGTTACACATATATGTTTCAACAACTCATATATGTATGAAAAATATCGGGCACGATAACACTTAGTACTGTGTTCATTCAGGTAATGTGTATGTTATGTATGTTTATGGTAAGATGGCATGTCCAAAAATGATGTATTTCAATCAATTTTTATCTTTGTTACTTCACTACACTTTAGAACACAAAATAACAACACTTTTGTATACTAAAACACAATAACAAATTCAAATAAATCAACCATGTTTTTCTTTCAACTAGTCCCCACAGACTCGATTAAAGTTCATTCGTTTTAATTTTCGAACGTAAACGTATTCTGTCATTTGTTTTACACACAGTTGTCAACTCACACGTCAGTCAAACTAAAACCTTTAGCCAGGACACTGCTTGGAATTCCAGGCCATTGCGGTGTCTCTGAGAACGAATCAGTGGATTCTAGCGTAAAGAATGCTGTCCAATCTGGTTCCTTGAACTATTATAGACTATAAACAGAATATCTACGTTCTCTAGCTAAATAGATTATTAGGAGCATGGCAAAAGAATTGGAATTTTTCCAGAAAATATAAAGGCAACTCTTACGGTTCTTTCCAAAATGAAGTTTCCCCCAAAACCATGGTCTTTTTAATTCCCATATCTAAGTAAGCCCATTACTTCCATCATCTGTCCTCTTCATCAAGGTCATACTTGTACACCAATGCATTTGGATAAATTAAGGATTAGGGGCCATTCTCTCTGCGAATGTGGACTAGACGACGGTTCTCCAGATCATATATTCTTTAATTGTTCGAGAAACAGATTCTCCCTTTTTGATGTCCTTCCTCCTTATATTCCCCGTCCTAGTAACCTTAGCTTCAGTGAATAATAACCCTATAATTTTACATGTCTTGTCATTGTTTATTAAAATTAACAAAATCAAACTTTAATCAGATTATCTATTTCTTAATCGATATGTATCTAAGTTGGTCTATATGTACATTTGTGGGAAACATATAATAACTCGGTCTGAACACATATTATCTTCGTTTTCGAATTACATTTTTTAATCGGTCTCCTTCGTTTATGACACTCTGCCGCAGACAGCGCACACTCTGTATCTACATGGCATTGGCGGAATTGTGTATTGCTTACACACGGCGCCATAAGAAGAAAAGAAGTAAAATGTAATAAAAAGTATAATTCCATTTACATTTCAGTTGCTATTTATAAAAATAATATTCGAATTTCCCGGTCCTGCGCTGTGCGCCAACTCATTTTCGAAGAAATGAGTTAACCCATGCAGCGCAGCATATTGAGTTGGTGGAATTGCGCAGCACAGCGCAGTGCTCATCTCTAGCCACCGGTATCAAAATTCTGTAAATTCTGTCAAAACCACAGAGTACTTTATATATAGGAAAGCCAAAACTCGAAAATTAGGAAAGACCAAACCTAAATACATACGTACCTATCTTGGGAACAGTTTATTGGCGGTGTCTTGTTATAAAACATACGAAAAATGTGGAAGTAATCTAACTTCTATAAAAATTACTCTTGTGAGAAGGTAACAATCCTTGTAATTTATATTGATTATTTTTAAGTGGGCTGATAAATACGTAGCTGGATTGATATAATATTCCTATTTTCAGAAAGAAAACAAAGAAAATGACGGAGCATTTAGAACTTCAGCAGCTTGTTGACTTGTCAGCAGGCAGTGGAGATGAAACTCTACCAAATTTGAATGAGAACAAAAGGCCACTTTTAAAAAGACACCCGTACTTGGGTTTACTGCTTGCTGCACTCTCGTCTTTCTTCTTTTCGCTATGCTCGGTCACCGTTAAGTCACTTGTTGCTATTGAACCAATGCAATTAGCTATGTTCCGTTTTATAGGCGTTCTTTTACCTACTATACCTATTGCTATATCTACGGAAAGACCTTTGTTCCCTCAAGGTAAACGTCTTCTACTGGTAGCAAGGTCATTGGTTGGTACTGTGGGTTTAGTAATGAGTTTTTATGCATTCCGACTTATGCCACTTGCAGATGCATCTATCATTGTATTTTCGGTCCCAGTTTTTGTTGCATTTTTCGCCCGTATAATGTTGAAGGAAACTTGCAGTATGTTGAACACCATATCAATAATACTGACACTAATTGGTGTGGTTCTAATTACTCATCCACCATTTTTATTTGGCAGTGATGAAACAGCGGATCATGATTTGACCTACACTACATTGCTAGGTGCTATGGCTGCATTTATTTCTACACTATTTGGAGCCATTGCTTATGTCCTCCTGCGGTTACTCAAAGAGTTACATTTCTCTGTTATAATGACAAACTTTGGAGCTATAGCTTTGACTATAATCTTCATATATTCTTATATTGATGGACGTCTATGTATACCTGCTTGTGACATTCATAGATTTGAGCTTATATTTTTAGCTGGTTTTAGTTTTATGGGCCAAATTTTGTTGACAATGGCACTACAGATTGAAGAAGCGGGTCCCGTTGCAATCGCTCGTTCTGCTGATATTGTATTTGCTTTTCTATGGCAGTTAATATTTTTTAGTGAGATACCCAACAGGTATTCAGTTTTCGGTGCTATATTAGTAGTTAGTTCCATTATTTTAGTGGGATTACGTAAATGGGTATTAGTTTTACCAGAGGATTCACTGTTACGTAGGAAGCTAGGCATCCTTTTGCAATAGATTGGAATGAATTAGTGTAATTTTGAATCTCACTAGGGTTACCAAAATAGATGACTCCATGAAATTCCTTTAAATGTTCAATGAAATGTCTCACTTCAAATAATTAACTTTTAAATACTAGTCAAATCAGCTAATAATAAATTAGCAAAATAGTGGTACTTCAATGTATATGTATGTAGATTCTAATAAGACAATGTCAAAATAATTAACGGAAATGGAAATGAATAAAATTCTGAAATGTAGTAAAATCACTTTAGTAATTACAGTAATTTGTATAGTAAAATATTCATAGATATAAGGTAAGTCCTTCTCCCTATAAGACTGTTAATTAAGTACAGTATATTGAGTTGGGTGTTGATCTTTACTAGATATTATTCAAATCACTGCCATGTTATTACATACATTAAATTAATTTCATTTAAATTATGTACCACTATAAATTAAACTTTAATATTATTGACTTTTTCATTATGAAGATTGTTCAATCATATTTTATTATTTATAGGTTTGTCTATGGTTTTATTAAAGGATACATACCAATATGAGAAAACCAATTTAGAGATTAAGAACAAGGAATATTAAAAATTAATGACTTCATTCTCTATCTATAATTAATTTATCAGATCAAATTATGGTTTTTAGTGTGACTTTTTCCAATGGCATGAATATTATTAGTAAAATGACGCTTATTAGAATTTGTTATGTAATTGATCTTTTAGATTTTTAATTAGAAACCAATTGTGATATTGTTTTTATATATGTATTGTTTGACTTAAACTACACTTGATATAAAAATTATAATGTTAAGGGATCTTCTGATGAGTGTTTATATACTCGTAAATATTCACATATTGTAATTACAATCACATAGACGGTTTGAGCGGTTTTAAAGATTAGGAAACAATGACTCTCATGTGAATAAATGGAAATCATTATTGCACATATCAGATTGATTTATAATATATGAGGCTTAATTTCTCTAGTCAGTGAAGTTGTTTTTAATTTATTATTTGATTGCTTTATTTTTATGAACATTTATGACACTGGTATTTAGTATTCAATCATATATGTATGTAAAGTGCTCAAGACTGTTTCATATTTACTGCTATTGCTTAAGATAATTCATTTTTGTTTTATCTGTTTAAAAAAAAAATCTGTATGAAAATAATACAAACTTCTTTTCGAATGTTATGTTCAATTTTAATGAACACAAAATGCTATTATTATATTTGCATAAAATTATTGAATAAGAAATTAAGACTATAATATATATAATGTATACCTACTGATTTCATTTTACACTTCTGATGTGAATGTAGCCATTATACTAATTAAGCACCTAACGAGCATTGAATTTTATTTGCACGGTGTTACTTTATGCCTGAAATAAGTAACTTATTATATTGTGATATTTTTACTTCTAGAATTAAGGAACCGCGCAATGTGCGTGTACACTGCTTAAATTATTAAATAAATATTACTGGTTGTATTGTATTATTCTGTTGTTGTCTTAGAATTTTTTCAATTGTATGTAAATTGTATTCAATTATTGTATCTAATTGTTGGAGTTATGTGAGTTAAGTAATAGTACATAATGGTACAAGTGTGTAATGTTGGTGATTACCGCTGAGGCACCATTGAGACTCGAGCCGTTAGGTGTGGGTCTTAAGAGAGCCGAGGACGGTAAGCACCAATACACATGTGTATCATACGACGTTTTTCAACACACTTGTGAAGAAAATAATAATAAAAAATCATTTTATTTAGTACATAAAAAGTTTATTTAGAGAAACAACTAGTAAATGTGCAGTTAATAAAATTAAAATTAACTGTTTTTGATGGCATGGCGGTTTGATTAAATAGATTATTTATTGAAATACTTTCATGTCCTATTGTTATTTGAGATGGTTCATTATTCGTGTAGGTAGGTGAAATCCAATTATTGGATGTACTTGGCGTTTCACCAGTAGGATGTCCCTCAGAAACAAGTCTAATTCTTTTTGTGATTTTTGCACAAATTTGTACTTTTTAACATTGAGTATATACACCACAGAGAGCTAGGTTTGTACTTAGAAGATAATTATTTAAATTACGCCATGAACACATTTTCTGAAAAAGTCTGCGTATTCTTGTTATTTTGCCATTGTATTAAATTTTGGTACGCTAATAGATATTTTTCCTTGAGTTTTCAGGTAGTAAGCGTTCCATAACATTTTCTTCATAACTAGTACTTGTAGACATTTTAATTAATAAATAACTATAATTTCAACAGTGAAAACGAGTTGTGATAATTTTTTCGCTATGGCGGGAAAAATTAATCAGTTTGCGCGCGCATCTAACAATGGCGATCGGCCATAGACTAAAGGAATGAGGTTTCTTTTTTTGGCTTTCCGCAGATAGCGTTTTAGCCACGTATAAAATTTAAAGTTTTCTTTATTACAGAAAAAACAAAAGTTATATTTGAGTGAAAGTTTTATTTATGAAACACGTACAAGTTGAAATTATCCATTTAAATACAAAGCTGTATGAAATGAGCAAGCAATAGCTACATTAATTTATTTGTTCTATTGATTAATATTTTTTTGAATCGAAACTTTTTTAAGAACATAGCAACTCGACTAATAAAATTAAAAAAAAAACTCTATAACTCGCTTGTGAATAATAGCAATGAAAAAGTCACAGTTTGATTACAGGTGTCATTATGTGCCTAATTGCGGTGATATTCGAGCCACTTTATGAGCCAGTGTGTTGAAAAGTATGTTACTCATTTTTAGAAAATAATTTCAGCGAAATTTAGCAGTTCGTTTGAACTTGATAATATAGGAGGTAACTATGAATCTTTATAATTTAGTCTATGGTTTGCTTTAAAAAGATCAAATTTATTTCGAGGATTACCACTTTCCCATTTTTTTTATTCTGGCATCCTAAATATCATATAAATCATAAATCATCGAAAAAAAGACCAGCGTGGTGTTTTGTGAAATAAGCCCATCTGTTTAAAATTATGATTCCAATGAACAACAAAAAATAGAAGTAAAAGTCGTATCATTTCCTATTGGGCAGCGTTTTTACCTGAATTGATTGCTCTTGTTTTTGTAGCTGAAAAAACTGTGATTTTACTAAAATATGTGAAAATTTTATTTATCTTAATTTTATTTCGACAAATACATTTATAAAAACCCTTTAATTAATACATTTTTGAAGAAGATAGGTATTTGAAAAAAGGCTTCTTCATTTTTAAATGACATGTGTGCGCACACAATTTCGCCATTTGAATAGAGCCATAATAATGGAGATAGACTTTTTTTTAAGAAGGAATTACTTTTTTTAGGTTAGCCAAACAAAATTTTAAAGGTTCCTCAGAAATGTTTGTAATGGGGTAGATGAGGATAAGAAATCAGCTAAACGGAAAGGATTTGGGTTAGAGGTTTTATTATCCTTTTTTATTCCATTTTTTTCCTCACTATTTAAAAGGCAAAGGTAGAAGAAATCATGCAGTCAAGTCAAGTCAAGATATTAACAATTATGCCACAGATTACTCATTACATCTAGCGTAGTATCCTCTTAGTAGTCTGTGCATCTATCTGTCAAATGTAATATCTAGCTGTCAATTAGGGCTGTTGATATTTTTAAAAATATCGGATTTTCGATATATCGATATTTATAAAAATATCAATATCGGGCTTCGATATATCACAAAAAAATATCGATATTTCGATATATCGATATATATCGACTTTATAAAAAAAAACTATTGTAAATCTACTTAAAATTAATTTACAGTTTTTAATCCAGTATATTTGTACAATTTATACCATAAATGTTACATTACAGTTCTAAGGGCCACTTGCACAACGGTTTTTCAATCATACTGATAATTGCATCATTAATGTTTTATCTAAATAAGATAATTATGTGTACCAATATTTTTCAGCCCATCGGACACCAAGTTTTTTAAGTAGGGGTGGTCTACTGATATGGCCGGTGTAATATTATTTCGATGTCTGCAGGTTCGAACCCCGTCGTGCCTAAACTATTTTTTCAAAATCATGTACATTTACTAATTTAAATTGGTAACACTACCAGTTGACGGTGAAAGAAAACATTGTAAGGAAACCTAAACCTGAGAAATGTTCTCATAGTACTACTATATGTGAGAAAACATACAACTGTGGATTACTCAGTTTGAAATCGCCAATAAGTCGTGGACCGGCGTGGTGATTACGCCTATACCTTCTTTCGGGAAAAGGCCTATGGCCCTGTAGTGGGCCTCTTACAGGCTGATGTTGAATATTTTTCAGTAAGAGTTTTTTTTTAATACTCGTTACTTTATATGTTCAGCTGCTTCACTACTAAGATTACTATAACCAGCCTGCTCCGAACTCCGGTACCTCGGTTCATTGATTCACAACTACGGCGGCGTGGACAATAACGGATGGAATAGGATAAATACAGGATGCACGAAATGGCGAAGGATGATTAGTGTATCGTGTGTTCCACAAATGCACTTGAAACTTACGGGGAAGGTGTATAAAATTATTGTAATTCATAGTCTACTGCTTGCATTTGAGTGCTGGAAAGACTGTACGCGGCAGAGATGCGATTGTTAATATGTGTGGTGTAACTAGAACTTATAAAATGAAAATGTATCAGATAAAGTTTGAAAACATCATCGGTGACAGAGAAGTATAGGAATAATAGGTTAGCATGATACTGCCCGTATCATGTCATAAAGAGATATGAAAGACTTATAACTGGAATAGTTAAGTATGAAGGTGGAGATATATAAAAGTAGAGGAGACCGAAAATGTATGGATACAGTGTGTGAAAAGTAACATGGGTATAAAAGGTGTGAATTTTAAGATTATGTCTGACAGAGGAGAGTGGAAAAGGAAAACATATTGTATCGACTCAACCTAGGTGGGATAGCGGTAAGAAGATGATGATGTATATAATAAATAATATCGACCGCCGATATCCAAATTTTAATATCGATATATCGTCCAAAAAAATATTACTAATAAATATCGATATTTTAAAATAAAAATATCGATATTTCGATATATCGATATTTTATCAACAGTCCTACTGTCAATTATATAGTTTTCTATTTATACGTAGGTGGGTATCCTCTTAGTAGTGTTTGTATTGTAGTCCAATGGTTTGGTGATACTTAACTAAATAATACTTAACTTACATAAATTTATTAAAATTTTGCTCATTTACAAAGTCATACGATGGCAGATCGACTAACTCAGCTTCAAGATACTATAAACCAAGTAAATATGTAATTCTTTATGTATTCTTTGTATTAATTATTTGATCGCGAATAATTGTAGAACTACCCTTTACTTTATGCGTTGTTGTAATTTGTTTTCCAGCAAGCAGAGCACTTTTGCAACAGTATTGGAATCCTACAGCAATTTTCGACACCCAGTAAATTCCCATGCTTCGATCGCAGCGGGTCACAGACTCCTCAACAGCAGCAGAATCAAGAAGACTACGCGGTGTTATTTGCAACACTAATATCGCGCTGTGCGAAGGATATAGATACGTTGATCGAGTCCCTACCAAGTGAAGAAAGCTCGACAGAACTGCAAGTTCAGAGTTTAAGAAGGTTGGAAGTTGAAAATAAGGAGGCAGCTGAACAACTCGAAGAGGTTAAGCCTATTCCTTAACATATCACAATTAATAGTGTTGCTATTCTACTGGAATAATAACAATATTATTGTCCGCTCAGGCACAATTTAGTGGCAGACTACATTTGTTTTATGAAATTAATGAAGTTTAGAGGAATTGTTGCAAGTTTCTGAAGTCAAATATTTTTTAAAGTAGCTTCTAATCTTTTTACTCATCCCAATAAGAAAATACCCAGGTGATATAATAGAGTTATAAATAATTAAATGAAAGTATGAGCCAAAATAAATACTTATATTTTCCAGGAAATTATATTGTAACGTAAATCTGATATGGCAGCTTAGATAACTCATACATTACATTCATTCTCTCATTAAGAGATGAATGCAAATAAATCTTGTTTCATGCTTAGTATGTATTTTGTGATTTGTGCAGTATCTATATTGTAAAATAATCTCTGTGATGTAACAAAATTATTAAATCAGACATAGAAGTACTCTTAAATAAGAAAAAAGTCGAGGTAGTTATGAGTACTGCCAGCAGAAGTGAAAACTCATCAAAATAATGAAATAACTGTGTTCCCATTTGAATTTTTTTTAATAATTATAGTGTGAATCACAATGTCTATGAATCAATCAAATGTGTGATGAGCTGCAAAATATCAATATTACATGTGCACAGGCCCTTATACTACACGTTGCTAGTCTAATGCTATCCACGCAAGCGTAATACGACCGATCAACCTTACTAGCATGTCATGACATGAAATTGTAATATCTCCTGCCAAAAGCACCGCTCAACACTCCTAAAGAAGAGTCCTTCAAGTGTAATGTGAAGAGACATTTACGCAGGCCGGCATGACAACAGCAACCGGCGAGGGATAATGCATGTCTCAGTAGTCGCCATTGTTTTTGGATTGTACTGTGCTCCTCATCAGGCACAGTGCAGTCACTTTGCTGATAGATTACAATAGATTAGATTACAATAACATTCTCTTAATAAATTATTTAAAAGTAGCTTCGCACAGGTGCAATGTAGATACCCATTTTAATGAAATACTATTAAGGGCAGTTGTGACATTCGACCATAGTTCATTGATTTTTTAAAGTTTGAGTTATTATGTTATAATATCATTGTAGAATGTAGAATGAAAAAGGTAATTGGAACGTAAGAGTAAAATAATACATAGAGTCGAGCATAGCAACCTCCTTCACAACCTTTTTTGAGAAGTCCTTTATTGACATATGTCGAAATGGCTTTTTTATTTACATGTGTGTATATGTTGTGTGAAATTGAAGCAGTAGTGTGAGTAATGCATATTTTAATTAATTTAATGTACTTCTAATGCATTTTATATAAAATAAATAGCTTTTTGCACTTCTCCTCGATATAAACTTTAACTATGCCAAATTTCACGTTCATCCGTTCGCCCAATTCCGTTAAAAAGGGATACACAGTTTAGGCTTCACGTATTAATATATAGATAAGGAATAATACTGTATTACATAAAATAGCTTGGTAAATAACACATAATTATTTTGGTAAAAAGATAAAAATTGTTACTGTGGGTTTTATATTTACTATTATTATTTACATATAAATATATACGATCCAGGACTTTTTTATCGATCTTTTTAAGATATACAATACCGTAGTACATTAATTTGCTCTATCTTGTAAGATTTAGCTAGCATTCGCGATTTAAGCATACAAAAATATGTTTTTTGTGACATCACATTACAAATTTTTGCATTATTCGTCTTTTCTGTACTATAATATGTATGTATTATATGTATAAACCTACCTCTTGAATCACTCTATTGCTGAAAACTGTATTAAAATCCGTTTAATAGTTTAAAAGATCTAATGGAACCGACAGCGGAAGCGACTTTGTTTTATACTACGTAAAGATTGTTTTGTGGACTTTAACACCTTTGAGAGCTCTCAATGATTCTATTATGTTTTAAAAGTAAATAATGCTTATGGTATATAAGAGATGTTGATTACATAAATATTACAGGTTGTACGTCAGGGTGAGATATTACTAGAGAAGATCCAAGGAGCTCTCAGTGACATTGCCCAATGTCAACTCGACATGCAGAACCCCGCCCTGATCCTCAATCAAGATGTAAAGCCACAGTTATAGGGAAGGAAGTTTGGTGGTTTCCACCGCAGATGATTTTGAAGGACAGCTTTATATCTCAAAAATGTGCATATAGATTTGAAATATGAGCATAGATAGTATATTATTCTTTAGTATGTAGTATATATTAAATTTTTTACAATAATAAATTACAATAATCTTGTATATTTCATACCCTCCAGAGTTTTATAGATGTGTCTCTATTTTTGTAGTGACAAACAGGCATTTATGTGGCCATATTATTTTCTTTTCGTTGATAATATCTAAGACTAGCATCTGCCTGTGTTCAGATTATTTTTTCAGGATCAATGTAATCGAATTTTAATTTGTTCTTGTGTTCTTAAGTTTATACTATTTTGCAAAAATATTAAAGGGCACCTTGGTAAACCTTTTAGAGGATATTTTATGTCTCGTTTTTTTTTATCAACATGTCTCAAAACAAAAAAAATTGCTTGTAACATTAGGAAAATCATTAAATAACCAAAAGACGTTTCTGCCAGAAAATACATTTGTATTGATTATTTCCAATAAATTCTACAGTAATCATAAAATTGATATAGAACTTATGTTGTATATTTATAGAATTACAGCTACATATGTATCATATAAGCTTAAAAACCTGATACATATTTATCGAATACATATTTCTATTTTTTTTTTCATATAGATTTTTTAAGGTTACTACTGTCACAAATGTATATTGTAATATTTATTCATGTTGTAGAATTTTGTTATGCGAAAAACACATATTTCAGTTTTATTTAACTATATATTTATAATTATTTATTATTTTATTTATTACATTATTTGCCCATAAGGGTGTAAGTCAATCAGAAAGGATACTAACTTACGTTCTCATTTATGTAAATTTTAGTTTTACTGAAGTGTAGGTGTCTACATTACTATTTAAAATACAACATTGTAAATAATAATATTTAGCTAAACAGTAATAAAATTTAATTAAACTGAAAAATTAATTGGGTTTTTTATTTTACATACTTTTTTTAGATTATGTATATGTTAAATTAAATGTATGTAACATATACTTCACCTGAAATAAGGCTACATGTTACGAAATTTTTGAAATAACTATTTTACCGAAAAATATTGAAGTTCAAAATATACTTTATTCAATTTAGGCCCTAAGAAGGCGCTTACGAACGTCAAAGCTACCACCGGTTCGGAAAACAACCCAGTAATCGAGAAGAACCGGCAAGAAACTCGATCTGGTTTATCTCTTCATGTTATATAATTTTACAAAACATAAATCGTTATATTCGTTATTAGTGTATGCACAGAGAGGGGCGTCATTTCCAGACGTCACAATCGTTCACATACTGATCCACCCTATAATAGTTTTTTTTTTCGAACTGACTACGCTATTAACCAAGCAAGGTCTTAACAGCTTCACCGGACTATCTTATCAATTCCTAAAGCAGATTTGTATGTATACAATCTTCTCAGAAACTGTGCGACAAATTCTTGAAGTGAAACTTCTTTAGGCGCATGAGGGTAAATTTTTTACAGATGTAACGTCACGCAGGTATGCAACGGAAGTGACGCCATATACAGTAAACGCAGATTTTTCATCTATTTTTCAAGTCTCGGAAATCTAAGTTTTAGATTTGTATAAATATAAACAAGACTTATAAATTAGTTCGCCAAAGAAGTTTTACTTCTGACATTTTATGTAGATATCCTTTTCTACGGTAGTCACTAGTGAAGACTTTGGTATATAAAATAATGGTACCATTAAAGGGTTAATATTATTGTGTTTATTTTCGGTTTTCTTACCTTTTCTTATAATAAATACCACATAGATAATATAATATTCTTATTTATAAAAGTTTTCATAGTCAATGAAGTTTTATGTAGATTCCATAGGTTTTGTAGAAAAATTCGCTATGTACTGAGCTAATAATAATGTAAATATAAATATTAGTTTCACAATAAAATTATAAAGGTGTTAAGCGCCATCTATTATATTACAACGAAATCGATTACTGTACTCTTCTAGCCCATGTAGTTATCGATAATGTTCTGTGTTCTGGTGCTTAAATACTTTGACAATCGTTAATTAGTTCGGTGAACAGATGTCTCTACCATACTACATTCACATTTCAATGTATGCTTTAAAATATTATTAGATAGCTTTATTTCATATTTGGCCATGTTATTATCTATTTTAAATGTTAATTTATTACGAGCTAGTCAGAATAATTGTGTTAATTGATTTTTGTATCCATATATATAATGTACGGTCAACAAGTATACTGTCTTAGGATGCTGTCTATAAATATTTGAGAATCATTGAACCTTGGTATCACAGAATAAAAAAATGTCTAAGTTATAAAATAGACATTACATAAAACCTATTTTGGTGCCAAACGATTCATTTCTTATAAAAATTGATGGTCTGTTTATTATGTATATGATATTGTCATAGTTATTTCTTTCTATCTTTCTCTAGAACTTTTATTTCTATATTTTTTTTGCTTGCTTCTAATAATATCCTCCTTTGTACATACAATATATGCGAATGTGGTAGAAATGCGAAATAAATAAAATTGCGGAGTTTTTGGCGGGATATAGGAATGTCATATAGTTGATTTTATATTTTATTCATAATCTTGTATTATTTAGCTCTATATTCTGTAATATCGGTGGTGTTTTACATGATAGAGTGTGGTTAGTATGCACAAGTGAAGTGAAAAACTTTCTGGGAAGTTCTAACAAGCCGGCCACCATCTTGTTATAACTTTGAAAGGGTCGCAGGAAACTTGTAATGCCATTACTCACTCGACAAGGGCAAAAATTATCTACTAGAAGATTGGTTGTCAAAAATAAAATACAACTTTACCAATTAAAAAAAAAATCATGGGAGTCATAAGGACTGCCAAAAGAAGTGAAAACTCAAAACAATAAAATAACTGTGCTCTCTTTTAAATTAATTATATTTGTGAATAACAATATTTAAATTTTAGAATTTATTCGATAAAATTATTAACAAAAGTCTGGTTTTTACATCTATTGACACTCGGAGAAATAATTACATATAATAAGTCTATAAATATATATCTATATATATTTATAAAAAATTTATTAAATCTATAATATAAAGTCTATTAATCAATGAAACGTATAATCAGCTGAAAAATAACAATATTACATGTAGGCTGGTATACTTCGCGTCCTGTCTGACGCAAGCAGCGCAAGAGCAATACGGCCTGTCACGCTTAATAGCATGTCATAACGCTTAATTATAAATTTGTCTCCTGCCAAAAATACCACTAAACGCGCCAAAAAAAGTTTTCACTTCAAAAAACGAAGCTTGATTAGGTTTAAAATTTATAATACAGAACTAAAAGTGCAGATTAAAAAGTTTTCGCAATAATCTAATTGGTTGATTTATTCATCCATCGATTTTCAGGTTCAAAATTATCAAGTGAGTTTCAAGTCATATAAATGTACATAATCGTATTTATAAACATATCTTTAGTATGAAATTAAATAATCGGATAATATCTCAGTACAATCTAACAATAAAATCATGGTGGTAGAGCCACGCTGGAGCTATTACTGGTTTCAGCATGAATGGGTCGGTTCGCCTGGGATAGTACCACCCTCTCATAGAAAACCGACGTGAAGTAACAGTGTTTGCATTGTTGCGTTTCGTTCGGTCAGTGAGAGCGCCGGTGGCCTACCTCCCCTCCCCTCTCCTCTCCATCTCCCTCCCCTAACCCTTCCCCCCAAATGGTGACAACGCACTTGCGACTCCTCTGGTGTTGTTAGTGTCCATAGACAGTGGTGATCACTTAACATCAGGTGACCCACCTGTTCGTTTGCCACCTATGATAATTAAAAAAAAAAGCCGAATGTGAGTTTGTAATGTTTTCCCGCCTTACCTACTCAACCGGTTATCATGAAACTTTGTATACATGTCTTCAGGGATACAGTAATGGAAGTAGTGTACTTTTAACTTAATAAAAGCACTGTTAGTTCGAGGGATAGGTAAAATCTACAAAAACTGCAAAAGCAAAAGCTAATGTGTATAAAGTAGCAATGCCCGTGGCTCCGCTTTCGTTTATTACAAAATAATTATTTGTTACTCGTAATTTGACGATTTATAATTTATATTTGAAATTAATATTCTTTGATTTTTTATACCATTATTAATAATTTTTATAGTCCATGAATGGCAAAATGATGTACAGAATTCCACTAATAAAAAAAGTGAATACGAAATCTGTAGCTTATGCAATGGAGTTTTTGGCGGGATTTTTATTTGTCATGTAGTGTTTTTTATATTGTAGACTTAATCTTGTGTTATATGACTCTATATTTTGGAATATTGGTGGTGTTTTATTATGTAATAAAGTTCGGTTATTTTGCTCAAATGAGTTGGATGGAAAATAATACCACAGAGTAAGAAATATGAGATGCCAAAAGTGGAAAGTTCCTAAAAAAGAACCTCCATCTTGTTAGAACATTAAAATTATTATATTTGTAGGTGGTAGAGTCACGCTGAAGCTATTACTGGTTTCAGCATGAATGGGTCGGCTCGCCCGGGGTACTACCACCCTCTCACAAACCGACGTGAAGTAGCAGTGCTTGCATTGTTGCGGTTCGTTCGGTCAGTAAGAGCGCCGGGGATCACCTCCCCTCCCCTTTTAGTCTCCTCTCCCCCTTCCCTTTTTCTCACAAAAACAGGCTGGCAACGCACTTGCGATTCCTCTGGTGTTGTTAGTGTCTATGGACGGTTGTGGTCACTTAACATCAGATGACCCAACGGTTCGTTTGCCTCCTATGACATAAAAAACAACTTATCACAAGGCATTTACTCTTATGAAATGACGTCTGACTTGGCTGCCTGCTCTAGATGTCTTTGCTATTTCCTTAGAATGGAAAAAACAGAAACCAGAAAAGACGTATGAAATTTTGTAAGCATCATT
The DNA here is from genome assembly GCA_015888305.1 of Antheraea pernyi. NCBI lineage: Eukaryota > Metazoa > Arthropoda > Insecta > Lepidoptera > Saturniidae > Antheraea > Antheraea pernyi. Next base: position 157,376 of record MU159177.1, read on the forward strand.
AGTCGGTTTTTTTGGCGGGGTCTTGGTCTGTCATGTAGTGGATTTTATTTTTTATTCATAATCTTGTGTTACTTGACTCTATATTGTGTAGTTTTGGTGGTGTTTTATGTAATATAGTTTGTTTATTGTGCATAAGTGAAGTGAATGAAAAATAATGCCACGGACCATGAATTTTGAGATGCCACAAAAATTCCATGGAAAGTTCTAACAAGATGGCCACCATCTTGTTAGTTCATTGAAATTATATCAAGAAATTAGTAATATCGATACTCACTTGACAATGGCAGTAATAGTCTACTAGAGGACTGGTTGCCAAAAATAGAATGGTAGAACTTGTAATACTATTAACTACTCGACAATGGCAGTAATAATCTAAAAGATTGGTTGCCAAAGATAAAGTTAAAAAAAATAATAATTTTGTAAGCAAAATATTTTTACTTCTCTCTTTTTTATGTTTTTCCTCTGTACATAAAATATATTATTAAGATTATAAACAATGCAGACGTAGTCGTGGGTATCAGCTAGTATAGATTATCTTGTGCACTGCTGTCGGAAGTATGAGAGATTATTCACATAATATAACATGTTTAGGAAGGAAGTAAATTAAATAGAAACGATTAATTTTCTATCGATAACTATCGACGAATTAACCGGCTTTGCATTCGAATTATAGACGCTCGTGTATACCATATGTTTATTATTAATTAATGACGCTGTCAGCTAGTGTCGCGTACAGCCTCTCACCCGACTCGCAAGTGCCGAGCGGCGCCGGTGTCGCGCGCCTCATTCACCTGTTAGTTGATAACCGACCTCTTAGAAGAGATCACGCTACTCCGTGTACGGTTTTTGAACGAATACCTACGAGTCAGTAAATTATCGAATAATTCAAAATTTTAATCGACAACGGTCGAATATTTAAGTGTATTTATTTGAAGTGAACTGTGCAATGAAGGACCAGTGAACTTATAACGAGTGACTGTTATTTAGTGCCTTAAATATTTTCTTTCGAGTGAGCTGATGTGAGAATTGGCAAATACTTCAGAACGGGTCTTATCTCCGTTCGAGGTTTTCCTAAAAGGTATGTAAAACTCTGGAATGTTCTAAATATTATAATTTTATCAATAAATAGGTTTATGTACAAGGATCTTATTTTAAAAGTGTGCCTATTAGTTATTCAATTAATATTATAATTTTTTTTCTAGTTCTGTCACCATTCGATATTAATTTATTCCATATACATTTATAGAAAAAACGATTAATATTTATCTTTCTGAGTGTTGTTCGTTATTAATACCTAAATTATGTTTTAAGCGACTTCAAAAAAGGATGAGGTTATATACTGTGGATATATGTTCGGCTGTATATGTTTTTTTTACGTATATTTATAGATACCTTCGTCAATTGTGAACCGATTTTAATGATTCTTTTGTATATTTTTATTGGTTATATTTAAGGATGGTCCCATTTAAATTTGAAGATGATATTGAAGAGGGTGAAAATATAGCTTATTTAATTTTTACCAACTTCTCGTCTTTTTATATTTCATCTGATCTTTAAACTGATTTCAGTCATTTTTATTTTATTTGAATTGGTGAAGGTAGAGGGTGTTCTTTAAATTTGAGATAACATTCTAACCCTAAGGGTGAGAAACAAAGGGATGAATACTTATATAAATTGGTAACCCTTCCTGCCGGCTTTTAATAAAAACTTGGCACAACATTTAGTTGCAATAATTTCGAGTACCTCTTACTTGCATTACAAAAATATCAGGGTCAATAGCTGGTTTAATTTTGACAATTAAGAGATTTTTATTAAAGGACTTTAAAGCCGAGTTTTTCAATTTAGCAAAATCACATTCCTTTATCCGAATCTTCGATTTTTATGGGCATTAGATTAGATTCAGATTCTTTTCAGATTCTAGATTCAGTTAATGCAAAGTTGTTAAAGGCAGTGTTGATTTATTTGGTAAACTGGTTTTCGCTATTTTGTATTTTTTATCAACGTTATTTTTTTTTGCACTTGACATATAATGTTTTTGAAGTGGCTACTACCACTCTAAGCCCGTCTGGCTAACTACCGGCCTTAAGTTCATACTCTTTCCTCAAGCACTTATAATTGTGTTCCGAAGGCTGCACTTAAGAAACAGTGCTAGGTTCACCATGTTTACCATCTTGACCACATCGTCTTTTAACATCAGGTGTGATATTGGTTTAGTCGTAGGCCGGGGGGGTTGGGGGGGGGATTGAGGAGAACTGGTGAGCCTGGCCACGATGGCCACAACCCTCGTGGCCGGGCGCGTTCAACGGATAGGGCTCAGGGTGGCCCTCGAGAAGTCCGAGGCCATACTATTTCATGGGCCTTGGCGAGGGCCACGACCTGAGGCCCATATAATTATGGATGGTGCGGGTCAGGGTGAGGACCCAGATGAAGTAGCTGGGCCTCACCCTAAAAGGGCTCTGGCGTTTCGAACCCCATTTTGCGGGGCTTGGACCGCGTACAGCTGGGGTAGTGGAGATTTATTGCTGCCGAGTGTGGTTTCGGCCATGCTTGGAAGCGAACAGGTTTCTGTGAGGAGGTCATCTCGCAGAAGGAGGCGGCGGAGAGGGCCCGCGAGGTGGATACTCTAAGTGGCACTCTGCGCCAACAGATGACCGGTGGGAGGAAGCGGCGATTAGCTCCTCGGGATGGGCCGGGGGGGGGCATATCCTCATTGCACAGGTCCAGCTGACGAGGGGAGGCAGCTGATGTGTACCTAGTCTGTCTCCCTATTATGTAGGAGCCCGGCGGCCACCTTCCGACGGGCGGACGGTTAGGGCGGCTATGTAAGGTGATTAGCGTAGGACGATCCCTTGCCGCCCCAACAAAACGGTCTGTCGGTACACCGTGGGATTTTATTCCGTGCAAGTCGGACATAACCCACTCTCTCCCCCGGGACGGTGGCGTATCCATAATGGATTTCCCCGCGTTAATAAAAAAAAAGTTGTGATTTTGGTCATATACTGAAATCTATATAGTATTAAAAAATACGTCTCAAAAAAAAATAGAACACGAGAAAAAACTTTTGGTCCAGGAGTTGGACTCTTATAGGAGGGCATTATTATTATAGCATGAGCGAAGAATGCAGACGTACGGAAGAGAATTTGATCTGGTCTAAAAGTATTAGGTAAAAGTTAATGTATGAATATTTTCTCATCTCTCAGCCCAGTTTAATTTTACAACGATTAACAATTTAACTGTATCTTGTCAAATTGACGCCAAAGATGAAAATTAAGAACATATAAAAAAAAAACGAAGTGTATCATTTTGAAAGGTTCGAAATCCGCATTAGACACGAGATTTGAGATTTGTAGAAAACGTGTACGATAGAGGAGATATCAAAACATAAATATGAATTATATTACGTTATAAGCCAGTAGAGACTTGATCGCGGATGCTTCGTGAAAGTGTTGACCTCTACTTGCAAACCGGCTTAGATGTCGATGCTTTTCCATATATTGTATTATCTCATTTCATATATTATATGTCTATATTTTTTACATGTAAATATACGAAAATTACATTTAAAAAAAGTCAGTGAGTATAGTAACGTGTGTATACGCGCGAAAAGTGAAATTTCAATATGTTATCATATCGCTATATCGAGCTATATCATGGTCATAGGTCATATTTAATTTTATATTCGATGTTTAAAATATAATTTACCAATAAAAAAAATCATTTACGTGGTTTTCTGCGTTAAAGATATCTTTAAAAATAATCACTTTCACTATCATTCTGTATACACTTTAATGACGTCACGACTGTGTACAGTCCTTGCCAAACTTTTTGACCGCACTGAATATAATTGCATAGAACACAGATTTAGGTATAAATACCTATTATATACATATAACATTGAGACAACATAAGGATAAATAAGCCAATCGTAGATTCCTGTAATAATATTTTAACTTGGTTAAGTTACGGGCAACCCTGAACTTATGGCTATGTTCCGAGCGGCCAAAAGGATTGACGAGGTCTGTACTGTGATAAGGCGGCCAACCGTCCCATATTCTGCGGGACTGTCTCCTAATGTCACATGTTCCGCTTTGCAGTAATGAGTTACATAGTCTCCGTAAAATGTTGGATTCGTTCCGTAGGTCCTACATCCTAGGTTCCAGGTCCTATGTCTTACATGCCTATATTTCAACTCTGCCATATTACACGCAGATATATATAAGCTTGCATATACGCGTTCGTATGCGTTGATTAATGCACTATAGACTTCCGAGAAAATCTAAGCGAATTGCGAAAGAGGAAACCGTATGTTACGTTTATTTTTGAATTTAATATGAGCAGTATCGAAAAGTTTTATGATATTTTCTGCAGAACATGTATACTTTATCGGTGTTATTACAAAAAATACGTATTGAATACTTGCTTTAAAAAGGTTTCGAATTAAATGCACCGCGGTCGCTGAATGTTCGCCATCTTGCTCTTCTGTCTCGCTTTGGTTACGTTAGGTTAGACTTGCGAAAAAGGATAACGCGAACATGCCTCAAGTGTAGCTTCTGGAACACACCAACAGGTGCTTGGGAATAGTTTTTTTTCTTCGAACTGACGCTATTGACCAAGCAACGTCTTAACAGCTTCACCGGACTACTAAGGCGAGCGCTTAAGGCACTCAGCCCGCTTGGGAACAGATTTTCAAATTGAGTGTGATAGCTACTAGCCAAGCGGAGTTAAAAAGTTACCAAAGTGATAATAGATTCTCGAATTTTCTCCTATGTGTATTTTTTATTTATGACAATAAAAAAATTACATGTATATACAATAGGTGGTAGAGCCACGCTGAAAACTATTACTGGTTTCAGCATGTATGGGTCGGCTCGCCCGGGGTAGTACCACCCTCTCACAAAAAACCGACGTGAAGTAACAGTGCTTGCATTGTTGCGTTTCGTTCGGTTAGTGAGAGTGCCGGAGGCCCACCTCCCCTCCCCTCTCCTTTCTCCTCTCCCTCCCCTAACCATTCCCCCAAAGGGTGGCAACGCACTTTCGACTTCTCTGATGTTGTTAGTGTCCATGGACGGTGATGATTACTTAACATCAGGTGACACACATGTTCGTTTGCCACCTATGACATAAAAAAAAGAACCCTCTTCAGGAAATCGCTAATGCGCCGTTTAATCGAGGAGAGGTATGTTCGTCAACACGCCGACATTTAATATTTAAGTTTTTCAAAGTAGTTCATTTATGCAATATCTTCTTAAAATACATTTCGCTTGTTCAACATTACTTCCTTGTAGTTCTATTGTATAATCGGTTGGTAATGTGTTTAAGATTGAAGGAAGCATATATTCCCATGTACGCATACCATAGGTGCACCAGTTTCTGTTATAGCAACATTATGGTGTCCTAGAAAATATAGTACATTTTTATATAATTTTTCGTACTTCGACTCTGTGGAATCGATTCCCAGTGACAGTATTTCCAAACAATTACGACTTACATGCCTTCAAAAAACGAGCATACACTTCTTTAAAAGGCCGGCAACGCACTTGCGACTCTCCTGTTGTTGCTAGTGTCTATGGACGGCGGTGATCACTTACCATCAGATGACCCGCCTGTTCGTTTGGCCCCTATAATATATATAAATATATATATCGTTGGAAATAAATGAAAATGTCGGTAGTTATACCTGCGTCGGCCCATATAAGGGGCGGCGCTTGCCGTGTTAACTTACTCTTTCGGTGGCCGTCATATTGTGCGATAGCTCTGTCCGAACTCGTGTTGGCTATTTAACCAGTGATTAATTGTTAGAATTTATTGTTAACAGTTTATATCTAAGTTGGCCAGTTCTCTATAATTAATAAACAATAATTGTTTTTAAAAATTGGTAACAATATATATAATGAAAATGCAGTTTATTTGAGGCTTGATCAAGTAAAAACAACTGAACGTATCGGCCTAGGATTATGACTATTCGATATGGAATTTTTCATATAATAAATGGTACTCATTTTGTGGATTCGATTGACACTTTATCATTTTTTATTGCTCGAAGAAGTGGGCGAAAATCAGCTAGTAGCCTATAAAACGCAAAGACAGTTTTTCAATTTTGACAGGTAAATCCATAGATTAGTAAGTTTTAATAAATTGGTACATACATCTTTTGAATTTTAACAATATAAATACAGATTTTAAAGTATATTTCCCTGTAAAGTGATTGACAGGTCTTCCTTGTTAATTTTGCTGTGCTTTACGCGGTTTATTCCAGGCGCTTCTAAAATGAAACAAACATTTTACGTTGAACTTCTGCAAGTTTACGCCTTTATTACTTTTTTTTTATATAGATGTAGGTCTTGGAACACGTAGTCTTTAATGCCACATAAATATAGACACGAAGGTCTAAATGAAGGTTTAAAATAAACAGATTCTTAGGACATAATGTATTTTAAATTGTTTCATAAATATTTTTACGAAACTATATCAATACAAATTATCTGTCATATAAAAAATAACGACAGGTAAATGGCCATGTAAATAGTCTATATAGTTTATTAATTGCAGGAGATCAAGTTACACACTATAAATGTTTACAAATAACAAGACATATTAAATCGGTCAATGTGCTTATGAACATATAAATAACTCGAGCGCTTTTATAAATATCCTGTCCTATAATATACGACATACCGAATGTTCTCGATTCATATTAATTCGCTCACGTGTGCACGATTATTGTCAATAAAAATGCAGTGTTATAATGCGTCATCGCTATTTGAGGATTGGATATACTATATTTTAGACGGTAATAAAAGAGTTTTAAGTTAATAGGCTCTACAATAGGTTCCCAAAGGAATATATCAAATAAGTTTTATTGTGATAAGGTTACTATAAGAGCATTACGTGAACTATGATAATGTCAAGAAATCTACTTTCTGTTCATCTGTCAAAAATAATAATATACGTATGTAACTAAATACTTGTATAATTTTATTTATTTACTAGCTGACCCGTGCAACTTCGTCTGCACCAAATAGGTTATTACCGGTTCCAATTTTATTTCCAAACGCTAAAAATCTTAAAAAACTTAAAACCCGATTCTAGCGTAACTTATCGGGTCCAATTGTGACTCGAAACTATACTATATATATATATATTGGCAAGAAATGTCTTCCCGATATCCACTGGGTTGCTCCAAAAGAGCCTCACCTCCACGGCCCATTTACTATATAATATATATTTACCTAAATAAAACGTAATCTAATATACCTTTCTAACAGTGAAATGATTTTCAAAATAATTTATCAGTTATCGAGTGGGATGAAAAATTATTAATCACTACAATGACTATTAAAAAATAGGGGTTGGTGTTAGAAGGGTGAAAATTTAGGGTTGTATGTATTTTTTAATGCCTCATTATAACAAAATAAAATTTAAAAAAATTGTTAAAAAAATAATATATAAATGATAGGGGTGGACAACCCTTATTACTTAGGGGTATGAAAAATAAATAGTAGCCGATTCTCAGACCTATGGAATATGCATATAAAATATCATAAAAATCGGTCAAACCGTTTCAGAGGAGTATGGTTACTAACATTGTGACACGAGAATTTTATATATAAGATTTATTTCCACATTATGCGTTGAATACGCAATAACGGACTTAATGCCGAAGGCATTCTCTACCAGTCAACCATTAGGTGATGCAGAGATAAATGTTGGTAGGTGTAAAAAGTAAGGTTTTTATAAAATTTTGTTAATTATCTTTTAATCTATATCTATATATAATAACAATGTAAATGTAACGCGTCTGTATTTTTTAGATTTTTGTGAAAAAAAAATCCAAGACACCTTCTCGGAATAAGTAATAAAATACATTTCAATCATTTTTAGAAACGTCTGTTTGTCTGTCTGTCGGTTTATTTGGACACGTATCATCGCCAAATTACTGCGTTCAGGATAAAAATTCAAGAAAATCATAAAACATATCCTCGAGTAATATTTAGTCATTGTTACATTCAAATCGGTTCGGTCTATCAAAGGTTATTGTCATTTTAATGACGGCGTGTCTTAAGTACTAGAAAAAACTAGATAAGTAAATGAACTTGATACATTCACATGATTTTCTTAGTCACTGTACGGAGCGGACGGAATCGCGGGCACAGCTAGTAAAAATATATTTACAAAAGAAAATAAAAAATAGTTTCTTGTCGGTTCTTTGTTACTGACAGATGTTTTCCGGAACACTGCTAATCTTTTAACTCTTTAAGTGCATTTTTTTTACCGATTCAATTATATGCGGAGCGTTCTTTAGGTTTTGCAAATAATAAGAAAACACAGGATGCAGATGTATTATACACTAGCCGACCCGTGCCCACTTCGTTGGGCGGTAATAGGCATTGTCAAGCTACAACTTTTCTCTAGAACATCTCAATTAAGGCAACGTTCGTAAGAAACGTTTTCGTTCGACCATTTTTCTCCGACTCCTCAGATATTACCCCCTACAACCTCACAAACTTTATCTCTTTATAATGTTTGTATAGATTATCAGGTAAGATTGTGTTCAAATGCTAAAATTTATAAAGTATCAAAAATACATTGAAAATATCTTCAAATATGTGTACGTGTTAAATCGTCGAGTCATATTTGAGAGGTCACTTTTTGAGTGTCCCGTACCGGTGTCCTCAATAATTACAAGGTCACTTAACATCACTGTGAAGTCGTAGTAATATTATGAGACACTATGTCCGTGGCTCCGCACGCGTTTTTTTGCGATATTTCGACTCTTTATTTAATGAAATTATAAATTTTCATTAATAAAACCTTAGGCTTTCGAGTTAAATCTGGATATACCAACATAATATATATTTAATCGTCGGATTTTTTATCACTGGCCTTATAATAGACACATATAACAGATATCTAAACTACTATCATAAAGGAAAAAATATTGTATTCTTTGTTTGTAATGTATAAAATAATAAACATGGTGTGTCGCAAAGACACACGGCAGAAGTGACACTTTTGTATTACAGCGAAACATATTAATTACAAAAAAAAAAAATACAACAAAAGTCAACGTCTCGCGGTTTTTCCACTCAGGTCTCCCATCTAAGTACTGACCGCGCCCGACGTTTAACTTAGGTGATCGGACGAGAACTGGTGTTTTGAACACTCCACCCGACACTGTGTTTATTCCCACCATTTTTCGATACACAAAAAGGTCGCCGATCAGAAGTTTCACATAAGAAATACCGATTTAAAAAAAATCTCTTAATTATAACAGCTACATTATTCGCGACTAACATGCGCTTAATTTTATTTTCAAAATTTACAAGCACGGCGAGCAAAGCCGCGAGCAGTAGTTACTCTATCATTATATTTGAGTTCCAAATTAAATGTACAGACAGCAAAACTGGATTTATAATCTTAAGTAGATTTCACTTATTAAATATGTTGAAAACTAGTGGGTTATCATAAGTTAATGGCACTGAGCGACCTCCGGCGTATGTTAATGAGCTGGACAAACCGATCAGGAACCTCGAAAATGGAATTATTTAACGTTATGATTTAAATTAAATATTGGCGGCACGTTCGCCTTCGGACAACACATTAACGACGATAGCGTAAGGTGTTTAGATCATATTTGGAAGCACATATAGTGCTAAAACCATCAAGTTTCTTGTTTTAAAACGACATAGAAACTTCAATAAATAAAAGATACCGTGATATTTTTTGAAGTGCAAACTGCTTTAGGAGCGTTGAGCGATATTTTTGGCAAAGCGTGACCGCGGCTTACAGAACCCTGTGTACATGTAATATTGATATTTTAAATAATTTTTTATACTAGCATGGCAAAATGACTGCACTGTGCCTGATGGTAAGCACAGTACAATCCAAAAACAATGGCGACCACCGAGTGACACACTATCCATCGCCGGTCGCCGCTGCCATGCCGATCTGCGAAAAGCTGGATATGCACAGGCTGATCCCGAAACGCGACCCACAGATGCGAATCACTACGACGGGCTTTTTCGCCATATACATGGTGGTTGCGACCCAGTTAGGCTGTAAAACCCTACCACCCCGCTTTCGCCATTGCCTCGTTCGTTATTCGTTATTGCAGCTTATCATACGTTTGATTGAACACGGTTATTTCATTATTTTGAGTTTTCACTTCTGTCGCCAGTTCTTACTGCCTCGACTTTTTGAGAGATGTGGCGACGCGATGCCATTCTCAAGCGACTGTGCGCAATCTTTCTTGCCGCGCTGAGCTCGCATACCTATAGTGTATACAGTGTTGTTTACTACGTTACACATATGTTTCACATCTACCAGGAGTCCCGTGACGGCTCAATTTTTTAAATACATATCATAATCTCGTAAGATTTAAGTGACCAGCGTTACTAATGTAAGCACGCGTGATAATTCCTTTTTACGAGTTGATTCGTATATATCTAGTTTTATGTACATTATATAAATGTAATAAATATATATTTTATACTTATAAACCTTCCGGTAGCAATACTGTACACCAGTTATACTCAACCTGCGGCCCGCTGTGTATGTGTAGTTGGCCCACCCGATTTATTTATTTATTTTCAATTTCGAGCCCATCAGAAATACTATCTATGAGCACGCTGAGTAAATGAAATAGATCCCAGACAACCAGACCGCAATGCATTCCTTATGATATAAGGGTTATACCAAGCTTGTTTTATAATTTGAATTTACGTTTTTCATTTAATATCTAAATATTTGTAGTTTGCGGCCCGCGATACCATGAATGAAACCTGTTTGTGGCCCGTTTAAAAAAAAGTCGAGTCCCACTGTTCTAAACGATAGTGTAATAAACCATATCAAAATCGATTGCATATTTTAGGAGGACTAAGGGAAAATACTTACAGACAGACACAGAAATTACTTTGTTTTGTGATATCTATAGATAGATAGGTTTTACTTATTGTCAAATAAGTCAAAGAGCTAACAGGCTAGACGAATTTTAAAGTGAAGATCACGTTATGGTAAATCAAAAACGCTCCCAACTAAATGAATCGACGATTTATGTAAAATTACTGCAAATATCTATATAGCAAGGTCGAATATTGTGTACAGATTATGAGGCATTCATTCTTAATAAGGCATAAGGCACTCTTTTTATGTAAATAGAGATAATTTGGAATTATTGGAAATAACTCAGAAATAGAGGCTATTATTTTTATTCATCAGCTAGTAATTATGCTTAACAACAAAAAACGCTTATACTACGAAAATACAGTCTGCAACGAAAAAGACAATTTAAAATAAAAGACAAAATTATGAGTCGAAATGGCACGTTTGCGCTTCCATTTAACACACATTTTTGTTTTAATAACGCCATCTTGCGGCTTACCTTGACATTTAGCGTATCCGAGTCGCTCTGCGGTGTCTTCTTTAAAGGAAATGTCACAGTCAAATTTATAGGCTACGCTATTATGATTAATAATTACTTATTTTTATCAAAGTAGTCCATTTAAGGTATAAGTGCAAGTTCCATATTAATCGTGATCGTTGTACATATTTATATTTTGATAAAGATTGTGTTTTGAAGTGAAACTTCTTTAGGCGCATGAGGGTAAAATTTTTACAGATGTAACGTCACGCAGGTATGCAACGGAAGTGACGTCATTTGCAGTAAACGGAGATTTTTCATCTATTTTTCAAGTCTCGAAAATCTAAAGTTTGTATAAATATAAACAAGACATAAATTAGTTCGCCAAAGAAGTTTCACTTCTGAGATGTGTACTTTGTACGCACGCACTTTTTTTTAATTCTTAATCGGAGATTTTTAAGAGTTTTCTTATATTACAAGTATACACAAACATACTGTATTACGTACCTGGTCTATATTACAGATGTTCATGAAATAATCAATTATTTCTTTATTTATTCATGGCAGAAAATGAAAGATATATAATTTGTAACGCCCAATAAGAACAAATACACATAAAGTTAATATCAAGATGGTATTACCTCATGACTCCTCATGGTACCTTATGACTTATACATCATGACTGACAGCAATACTAACAGCGATGTTGTCATAGTGCCTCATTTTTTCGTTTGGTTGTATATGGTTAAGCATGATAATAGTATATATATATATATATATATATATATATGTATAATATAAAATAACAATATGTTTACATAATATACACAGTATACTAACCTAAGTTGAGCAAGTTAAAATTTAAAACATAATAAAAACTAATTTAAAATTGTGCAACTTATTTATTTATTTATTGAACACCAACACAATGTACAATGATCATTATTAAAATAAGACACGCACAATTTGTAACGGTAAGTGTCATCGTAATTAAAGGTGTAGACTGCATGCTTAGTCTGACAATGAGCAAACAGTTAGGGTTACAAAATGAAATTAAGATATTCACTGAGTTTACTTAATATTATACATTAAGAAAATTAATTCCGTAAACTTCCGTAAAACTCAAACAAAATCACTAATAGACATTGTAATAATTGTTAGCTGTCATACATTATGGAGGCAGAAAAAAAAACAAAAACATTACATCTGAGAGCAATTAGAGATTTCAAGCAGAATTTTATATGATCAATTGGAAAAATTAAAATTATAAGAAATAAAAAAATGTTATTCATGTAATGTTATTCATTATATACTCTTATGATTAGAGTATACAAAACGATAAAAGATTTGATTGCTGTTTATTTGAATCATATCGTGATTGTACCAGTTTTCATAAAGACAAAGTGAGGCGACCCTCTCTCTAAACATCCACTTTTGTTGAAAATCTAGATGTTTGGATTTATTAATGTGTGACGATCTGGAGTTGTCTCCATCATTGTCTCACACATTTCATATATATTTTTCTGCTTGTTCTGTAGTATATAGACCATGAATTGCTCATAACTCCCTATGGTATATTTATACTTCTACTAGCGGGCCCGATAGATGTTATCCCGCCCTGATTATAAAAAAAATCCTTGACTTATACGTTCCTCATGAATCACTTTATCAACTGGTGAAAACCGCATGAAAATCTGTTCAGTAGTTTTTGAGTTTATTGCGAACAGACAGACAGACATACGCGGTAGGGGACCTTGTTTTATACTATTTAATGATATTAAAATTATTATTATCTCTGTCTCCCTTATTAGATCGTACACTTTAGTGTAAGAGGTATGTTTCTATCCCACTGATCCGATTTCGAAAATTATTTTACAAATAGCTAGTTACAATACTCCTGAATATTATTTGAACTAATATTATAAATGCGAATATGTTTATTTGTTTATTAGGTACGCTTTCACAGCTTAACTACTCAAGCGATCATTTTGCGTACACGTTTTCAAAGTTACAAGAAGTGATATAAGCTATCTTTCATTTAGAAAAAAATAGAAACCTTCAAGTTGAATGTCTATCGCCAAGCACCTGTTGGTGTATTTCGACAGCTGCATATGAGAGCCAGTCTTAGGTATAGGTTTAACGTGTTTACCACCTTAGGCCTCGTCACCATTTAATATCAGATAAGACTGTATTCAATCGCTTGCTTATTACATGTGAAAAGGGTATTTTTAGGGTAGACAGATGGAGGCTCGTTAGTGATAACTGTCAGCCCATCGACGGCCTTGAGATGTTAACAACGAATGGTTAAATGCACGCGCTAAAATTTTATATCTCGCTGTTTTAAATGGGAAATCAACCTAAGTTTCTAAAGTGAGGTTTTAAATACGCCCATATATTTTGTTTCTTGTATTCGTTTATACCGTCGGTGAATGCCAGCAGTGCGGGCTAGCAAATTGAAGTGATAATTTTATTATCACGAAGGGCCAAATATTTAATTTTCACGGTGTTAAATATCGAGACACTGTGTTTATTACATCAGCGGTAAGTAGGTCGCATTAACCCTTTGGCTGATTTTGTAAGAACCAGATGTCAAAATGTCTAATCATGTTTTTAAGGCCATTTTTTAAAGTTATTATTTCACATTACATAATTTATTATTGTTCAAGTCTTTCAACTTTTGTAATATACACGGATTTTTTTAATTATGCCTCTGACAGTTTTTCCCTAATATATCATAAAATCTAGATTCATTTGCACGATACTTCAACCCTTATAGTTTTGGCCTTATAGTATAGGTTGGCAACTCACTTTCGACACACTAGGTGTTGCTAGTGTCTAGGGACGGTGGTGATCACTTATCATCAGGTGACCCAGATGTTCGTATGCTTATTATGAAATAAAAAAAGGAAAAGTTTCTGAGAGGTTAAAAAAAATTGGATTTATCCGATTGATTATTCACAAATAAAAAAAAATAGATAAATAAAAAATGTATACAACAACAGCGCCACCTAACGGATCCAAATATAATTGAAAACCATTCAGGTAATAATAATACTCTAAGTAAAAAAAAAAGTCAAAACAGGCAAGTCCTAACTTATGAATTTTATATATAAAGATAAGCCTTCGTATATTTTTTTATTAAACTTCTTGCCGGTTCGTGCAAACAGCGCATTATGTGATCCATGACGTCATCGTGCATTTCATATGCAAAGTTCAAGGTTCACGTTGCAACAAACAGACACGAAATATTGATATGTCAAATAAGACACTTTCGGAAGAGATTTTGATTACTTGGATTTTTATACAATATACCGCCCGCGACTCCGCCCGCATTAAATAACAAAATATCTATACTTCTATACTAATACTATGAAGCTGAAGAATTTGTTTGCTTCAGCGCGCTAATCTCAGGAACGACTGGTCCGTAACTAGTTTATATTAGGCTATAGGATATGTCATCACGCTAAGACCAATAGGAGCGGAACATCAATGAAGAATGTTTCAGAATCGGGGTTAACGTACGTATTATTTAAAAATATTTTCACCTTCTACGTAAACGAAGTCGCAAGTTGAAGTTAGCGTAACTATACCACGCGGCCGAAGTCGCGGGCGGAAGTTAGTAACAATATAAAACTTAATAACTTTCTAATGATGGTGGCTCCGTGTTAGCGTGTTCGGACAACGCGTTAGCGTAGGTTTGAATCCTTAACAACGAGACGGAGTTGTTAGTGAAGGAAACCATCAAAATGTAAATCCTATCTAGGCAAGAACTAAAAAGTTCGCAACTTCTTATCTCTGCCGTACCGTGAAGCTGTGGAACAATCTCCCGGCCAGTGTGTTCGCTCCTTCCTATAATATGGGGTCCTTCAAGCGTAACGTGAAGAGACATTTTTGCAGGCCGGCATGACAGCGGCGACCGGTGAGGGATGAGGGATAGCGTGTCTCTCGGTAGTCGCCGTTGTTTTTGGATTGTACTGTGCTCACCATCAGTCACAGTACAGTCACTTTGCTGTGCACCGATAAAAAAAAATGTAACCATAGTATGCTGGTAGGGCTTTCTCCAAGTTCACCAAGCTAGCTACCTCCCTCTAGTTGAAATTCGGTCGCAAAAAACTGATTGTTCCGGTAGCTATATTTTAAGAGCCAGTTTTAGCGAACGCACTGTGCCTCTCCTTTGATATACTAGTGAGGCGTGCACATGGAATTTTGCATGTTGTAAAATAAATAACTTTGCCTACTTTCTTACTATGGATGACACAAAAATAGAAAAATTTATATACGATATGTAGCTCCAGCCCGTTATATGAAACCCAAACTATGATTATTACTTTAATCGTATACAGAATAAAAGACTTGATAAAGTATATGTAGAAAATAAAAAAATACGAAAGAAAATAATTATCCAAGAATAATACCAGCGCCAACAATAACTCTTCCACGTCTGAATCTATGGCTGGACCGAATGCAAGTATTGGTAGACATCACTATAATACAGTCGGATTGCCACTGCATCCCACTCCGATATAGACGTTTTAGGTCGTACTATTATAGTCTGGCTGTAGTACGACACTTGCTCATAAATCGGTGTATCAACCGTACGGCAGCAGTCAGACACAAATCGTCTGAAATGAAAACGCCCCAAGGCTACATTCAGAGCGGTCAAAAAGAGTGACGTGGACTTTACTCGATGGTTACAAGCATCACGTTGCCGTGCGACAGCTGGCGTACATCTGAGTTAATACTGACTAACCGTCTGTACAAATAACTATATTATATTGTAACAATGATGTGACGTGACGTTTATCACGCAGACATTGCAAAAATGTGAATAGTGATACCTATCTGTAATTAATAGAAATATATGTATCACTAGCTGTACCCACGATTTTGTTTGCGATGTCGGTATTTTGGAATTTTTGACTGAAAAAAGCGGGATACTTTCATCGAAAGCGGGACATAGTAAAAAAACATATATTATCAAAAGTTTTTGAATATTTATCTTTTTGTTTGATTTCAATGTAATGTTGAATATGAAATACGAAATGATTTTAATAAAAACTTTTATATTTTAAATCAGATTTACCCTATCGTTACATAGTTGAGTCTTATTCGTATTCTATCTATTGCTTAATGCCAACAAAACAAAATGTATAAGATTTACCTTGCCTAATGTTCGGTTTACTAATAGTAGAATCGAGATCGATGGGAATCTAGTAGGCTTAGTTGACGATACTGTGTTCTTGGGTATTACACTTGATTCAAAGTTACAATGGGGTCCTCACGTAAAAAAATTGGCGGGAAGACTAAGTTCTGCTGCATTCGCAGTTAGAAAGATTCGCCACCTAACAGATATTGTCACTGCTAGGGTTGTCTACTTCGCTTACTGCCACAGCTTAATGTCTTATGGTATTTTGTTGTGGGGGACAGCAGCTGAGGTGGACACCATATTCCTATTACAAAAACGGGCAGTTCGAGCAATTTATAATATGAGGCCTCGCGAATAATTAAAGACTAAGTTTCAGGAATTCGGTATCTTAACTCTGCCCTCCCAATATATTCTAGATAATTTAATGTATGTCCGCAAAAAATCAGATATGTTGGATCTAGTAAAAGACCAGCATAATTTAAATACTAGAAACAGCAACAAATTGGTCATTCCATGCTTCAGGCTCACTAAATCCAAAAACAGTTTTGTAGGTAATAGTGTTAAGTTTTATAATAAAGTCCCAAAACACATTACCGATTTGCCTGATAGTGAGTTCAAGAACCATGTCAAGCGGGTTTTAATATCTAAAGGGTTATAGGGTGGATCAATACGTGAACGATTGTGACGTCTGGAAATGACGCCCCTCTCTGTGCATCCACTAATAACGAATGTGAATATTTATGTTACTATACAAATATTTGACATGAAAAAATAAACCAGATCGAGTTTCTTGCCGGTTCTTCTCGATGACTGGGCTGTTTTCCGAACCGGTAGTAGCTTTGACGTTCATAAGCGCCTTCTCAGGGCCTAAATTGAATAAAGGATATTTTGATTTTGATTTATTCTGAATTAGAAAATAAAATCAGAAATCAAAATACACGCACGATTAAGTCCGCCCGAGTTGTCCGAAAACGGAACTGAGCCTCTCGCGCGCGGGACATTTAATTTTGATTTAAAAATCGGAACGTAATGGCAACGCTGATCAGTAAATATCTTTACTTTAATATAATTCGTAAAAAATCGATTTATAGTCAATAATACCGAAGGCATTACTTAAAGATATTGCCGATAATATGTACATATTTCCTAGGAAGTAATTTTTCATTTTTGTTTCATTACCTTTGTATCTCGAAGTGGGGTTGCAAGTCAAAAGTTTACAAGACTCTTTGTAATTAGAAACGTCTATATCTTTATTTTTTGGGCTTCGATTGAAGTTCGACTTATCGGAATTCTATTAAAATACATATGCTTTATTCAATTTAGGCCATAAGAAGGCCCTTATAAACGCCAAACCTACCACCGGTTCGGAAAACAACCCAGTCATCGAGAAGAACCGGCAAGAAACTCGATCTGGTTTATCTAATTTATAAAAATTGTAATATAATTATTAAAATCAATTATTATGTTTCAACAAGAAATAGATATTATATTAAAACTATAACCCGATCTGTGTACATTGGAAGGTCAGAGTTCAAACAAAAGAAAGTGAATTGACAGTAAATTGTAAATAGGATTCAATTGTTATTTTAAAGTTCAGAATAGTTTGTAACTCCGTCTTTTGTTGTGTGTTGCCTAAACGTTACTAGAATCGTTCGTAATCTGAATAAGTAAATAGCATTTAGGCAATATCGAACCTAAATGAGAGATCTCGCGGCCGAACGAAATGTTTGTCGATCAGTTTCGTAACATATGCTAACTTAAGTATGCTAGGACGATTCGTGTTATGTATAGCCTAGAAAACTCTGATTAATTATGTAGGGCTTGACAAAATTACATGGTTTATTCGATTTAGGATATATACATTTTGTAGAACACTGTCTTTATGTTAAGAGATTTTTTAAATAATATACCAATAATCTGAAATCTAACATGTCTGCACTTTTTCGATTGAAAAAATTGTTGCAGATGTATAGGAATAAGTAATAGAATATATTTCAATTATATTTAGAAATGTCTGTCCGTCTGTCTATCTGTCTGTTTGTTTGAACACGCATCACTGTTAAAGTACTGTTCTTCTTCTTCTTCTTACCCTTATCCCACATAAGTAGGGTCGGTACAACATGTTTGTCATGTTGTGGTATATGATTTGGCTTAATTTTTACGATCGGCCGCCTGCCTGACATCAACCCTCCTTGGGATTATTTTGTTCTACCCCTGTATTTATGATTATTATTATATAGTTACGAAGTCTGATGGGCTCTTTTAGCCTTACAATTGTTCGTTCCGGTTAAAAACGAAGTTCTTGAAGATTATGGTTTGCTTGTTATATTGCCATTTTTATGTAACAGAAAACTATCCAACTTTAGACTGTTCCCGAGGACTGCATTTTCTGGTTTTTTTTTTCAGGGTTCGTGGTTTCAGAGTTTTCTCACTAATAGTAATACGATATTAGATATAATAAACCATTATAAAAATATAAATATAGTAAAAGTATAATAGAAAAATAAATGCAAATAAAACCTCATAGACAACCAAGAAAATCATAAAGGGTATCCTCGAGTAGCATTTACTCTTGGTTTCCTTAAAATCGGTTCACTCTATAAAAAGTTATTGTAATTTTAATGACGACGCGACTTAAGTACGAGATAACAGTAGATAAATTGCACTCAATACATTAAGATGATTTTATTATTCACTGTTTTTTTTAATATTAGGTTCCACGCGGACAGAGTCACGGGTAACAGCTAGTTGTAATTAATATTATAAATGCGGACCTACTAAACGGATCTTCGGATTTTATTCAAGCGCACAGAAAAGGGATATACGGTACCTCTCGTCCAGAAAAAAATATTGCACCCGAGGGTTAGCTCATATTTAGGTGAGCGAAGATATGGTTCATCTATATTATAATAAAACTGTAGCAAGGTCAAATCTGAGCCATACGCGGGTATCGCACGATCTCCTTCGAGGCGGCCTCCTTACTAGCTGGATCCCCACCCTGGGACCTGGAAGCAAAAGCTCAAGCATCTGTATATCTTCGACGCGTAGAGGCGCTGGAGCAGGGACTACGTCTTGCGCCTCGGGAAACTGCGGCGCTAAGGTCTCAACTTCATCAGGTCCTTGTGGTGGAAGAGTGGTGTCGACGACTTGAGCAACCCAGCTGGGGCGTGGTGACGATCGAGGCTGTTCGCCCAGTCTTGGTTGAATGGCTCACCAGACGACATGGCACCCTAAGCTTCCGGCTGACACAGGTACTCACGGGGCATGGATGTTTTGGGAGGTACTTATTTCGCATAGGCCGGGAGCCGACTACAGGGTGCCATCATTGTGGCTGCGCGAATGATTCTGCGCACCACACATTGAGTGAGTGTTCCGCCTGGGACGTGCCACGCAGCGAGATAGTCGCTGTCATTGGCCCGGATCTCTCGCTTCCGACTATCATTTTTAAGATGGTCGAAAGCGAAGCCGGGTGGATCTCTGCCGTCTCGTTCTGCGAGACAGTCATGCTCGCAAAGGAGGCTGCGGAGAGGGAGAGGGAGCGAACGATTAGACTCCCCCCCCCGCGGCCGACGAACTACGCGGCGGCGACGGGTAGGCGATGACCTCCGGCCGCCGTAGTTGTGACCTGGGGCGACAGACACATGCATGTCCGTCGCTCCGGGCAGTTAAACTGCACAGGTCCATGTGGTGGAGGTGCATTATGCTGATGTTCCCACAGTACTGTATTTATGATTATTATTATATAGTTACGAAGTCTGATGGGCTCTTTTAGCCTTACAATTGTTCGTTCCGGTTAAAAACGAAGTTCTTGAAGATTATGGTTTGCTTGTTATATTGCCATTTTTATGTAACAGAAAACTATCCAACTTTAGACTGTTCCCGAGGACTGCATTTTCTGGTTTTTTTTTTCAGGGTTCGTGGTTTCAGAGTTTTCTCACTAATAGTAATACGATATTAGATATAATAAACCATTATAAAAATATAAATATAGTAAAAGTATAATAGAAAAATAAATGCAAATAAAACCTCATAGACAACCAAGAAAATCATAAAGGGTATCCTCGAGTAGCATTTACTCTTGGTTTCCTTAAAATCGGTTCACTCTATAAAAAGTTATTGTAATTTTAATGACGACGCTAATTAAGTACGAGATAAAAGTAGATAAATTGGACTTAATACATTAAGATGATTTTATTGGTCACTGTTTTTTTTTAATATTAGGTTCCACGCGGACAGAGTCACGGGTAACAGCTAGTTGTAATTAATATTATAAATGCGGACCTACTAAACGGATCATCGGATTTTACATATCACTTTTCAAGCGCACAGAAAAGGGATATACGGTACCTCTCGTCCAGAAAAATATTGCACCCGAGGGTTAGCTCATGTTTAGGTGAGCGAAGATATGGTTCATCTATATTATAATAAAACTGTAGCAGTGAAAATCCGTTCAGTAGTTTTTTTAATTATTGCGAACAGACAGACATACAGACATGGCGGAGAACTGTTTTATAATATTTAGTGGTATATAATCATGGTTAACGTACATACGTACCAATATTTCAATTAAATCCTTCGATGTAAACTAAAATATATTTCAATCATAGAAGAGGAAGTCGTTATGGCACTGGTTCTGTAGAAAATGTTTTTCACGTTTAGCATTCGCTTTAATGGACGTATTGAAAAGGATATTTTCAACAGAAAATACCTTCGGAACGATGTTTTGGCTTTCCTCGCGTCGTCGCCTCCGCCTTCTAAATTGGCTTTCGAGCTGCTACAGACCAAATAATAAAATACGTTTCTCTGAAGGGAATGTTCTTAACGGAAACTTTCTTAAGACGTTACTCGGAGAGTAGCGCGTTCGGGTAAATTGCAATATTATAACTTTCAAAAAGAAAGTCCCGTCGGGCTTTCTTTCTTTGTAAGTGTTCTTTCATCTCGGGTATTGGGAATGTCTTGCCACAGTATTTCCAATATAATGCGAATTTCATATATTGATATCATCACTTTTCACTGTATATTATTTTTTCTAATTACTGTTTAATTATTTAATCTATAATACACGCCATATAGGTATTAAGTAAAATTAAAATAGGAGGAAAAAGCGCGATATGAGCTTACAAATTCACCTCATTATTTATTTAATTTTACAAATTGCATGAGTAATAAATATAATATCCAAGTTCCGGTACACTTTCTGTACTTACTTCATAATTAATATAAACATCAATTTACTTCTAAAAAATAAATATGGGCGCTTTTTTATATCGAAATCATCTAAACTTGCTATTTTTCTATTTTAATTATATGAATTCATATTTATACTAGAACACTAGCAGGCCCGGCGGACGTGGTTCCACTCTGGTAATAAAAAGCTTTGTTTTTTCGAACTGATTAGGCTATTGACCTAGTAAGGTCTTAACAGCTTCACCGGACTACTAAGGCAAGCGCTTAAGGCACTCAGCCGATTTTATTTGACAACTAGCTCAAGGGTGCACGACACACCTTTGTGTTCTGTTCAACTATGTTCAAAGCGGTCAAGAAGTTTAGCGCGGATTGTAGAATTATAAGACTTGTATACTACTAGAGATTTGGACATGTGAGCGAAAACACTCTCGCAGTAGTAGGTTGTATACATTCTATCATCAGCTCCCGAATTAGATTGGTAACGAAACGCCCGGCGTTGATAAGCCAATGTTCGTGGGTTTTTCTTTAATTGAATTGTTGGCAATTAATCTTCCCGATTATTTCGGTCATTGTCGAGTAGGAAATACTATTACAACCACATATGACCTCCACACACGTGTACGCATACACGCTTACACATGCAAGTGGAAGGGTTTTATTTTTTCCCTTATCAAACTGAAATAGTTTAGAATATTATCCGATACGAAATATATATAAGGGTTGTTGAGGTATGTATGCTTGGTACACATATATGTTTCAACAACTCATATATGTATGAATAGTTAGCTTAGCTTACATAGGTCGCGTTTTGCATGTATCAGGCAACAGCCAAAGCCGAGGTGTGCCGCGCACCCTTGAGCTAGTTGTCAAAATAAAATCGGTTGAGTGCCTTAAGCGCTCGCCTTACTGGTCCGGTGAAGCTGTTAAGACCTTGCTTGGTCAATAGCGTAGTCAGTTCGAAAAAAAAAAAAAAGAATTATTTGGTATCTAGTTAACTTCGGGAGCACTTGGGTTGGCTTTTTAAAAACTACAGTCGATATTAGACAATTTATTTAATAGTTATGTCGATTTTAGACATTGATTATAATATAACTTAAAAACTATTATAGTCGATTTGAGACTTCCTAACCTACGTGTACATTCTACGAGAGTCGATTCTAGACTTCCATCCTAATTTCTTATTCTAATCATTACTTATTCTAATAATGTTATAAATGCTGACCTAGCGTCTGTCTTACGTCCCGTACGGGGAACGCTAGGCAAGCTTAAAGTACTTTAGGCATGTGTAGAGGGTCTATGGGAATATAAGTATCTAGATAAAAATATAATCCTATATTTCTTATACGATATTGACTGTAATATTTCACTAGAAGACAACAGATGGCACGTTACACAGTTTAAATTATTTGATAAATTAAAATATTACATGGTATAAATCACTGATTCTGAAATTCTGAACTGATTTTCATGCGGTTCTCATCAATAGATTCTTGGGTGATTGTGATTCTTGCGGAAAGTCTAAGTATATAATCTGTAAAGGTTTTTTATTACCAGGACGGGACAACTCCCGCTGGGCTCGCTATTATACTATATAACATCTGTTATAAGCTATGTATAATTCGATCGATCGAATCTAGGTGGTGTTTTTTTTATATAAAAAGCTTATGAAGAAGTAAATACAATTTCCACCTAATATTTAAATAATACAATAAAAAATAAGCAATATAAAATACTTTAACATATATTCAAAAAATCTTTAAATTCACTTTAAAACTGATGAAGCGTCACACTTCTAATTAACATTTTTTTTTTATAAGAAGATTAATGAACATAAAACTGAGGAGGTTTAAGGTTAGTTGTTTGCAATAAAAAAAAAACAGCCATGTAAATAACCTCACTATTAGAGAATTGAGAACAAAAAATCTCAATTTAATCAGGCACGATTACGTCAAACGCTATCGAAAGGCTAGAAATACATAGTTGACAGTGCTCCGTATCTGGTAATCCCTCATTCCGACATTTAGTCGCTGCCACAAACATGCAATAGAACGGTCGTTGACCGTACTTGAGCAATATTAA
This sequence comes from Antheraea pernyi, assembly GCA_015888305.1. NCBI lineage: Eukaryota > Metazoa > Arthropoda > Insecta > Lepidoptera > Saturniidae > Antheraea > Antheraea pernyi. The sequence continues at coordinate 181,147 of MU159177.1, forward strand.
ATGCCCTCAAACGAGACTTATTGATTCTCTGTTAAAAAATATCAAACACCTTCAAATTGTATATTTTATCGAGTACGGAATCAAACAATAACAGTTATGTGATTATTATCTTCCTTCCCTTGAATAAATAAATTATATTTCCCGCGATTCCGCACGCATTTGTTGCTTTTGTTTCTATTTAAGTGCGTTATATTCGAGTTTGTTTGGAATATATAGTTTTAGTTCTTATACAATTAAACATATTCGTTACATTTGCTATTGCCTGCGACTTCGTCGGCGTAGAATAGTTACTTGGCTTTGGGCTTACGCTACACGTAGCGGAAACTCAGAAAAGTAAAAAAAACCATTTGAAACATTCTTCATTGGTGTTCAGCCCAAGTAACTATTCTACGCCGACGAAGTCGCAGGCAATAGCAAATGTAACGAATATGTTTAATTGTATAAGAACTAAAACTATATATTCCAAACAAACTCGAATATAACGCACTTAAATAGAAACAAAAGCAACAAATGCGTGCGGAATCGCGGGAAATATAATTTATTTATTCAAGGGAAGGAAGATAATAATCACATAACTGTTATTGTTTGATTCCGTACTCGATAAAATATACAATTTGAAGGTGTTTGATATTTTTTAACAGAGAATCAATAAGTCTCGTTTGAGGGCATTTAATATTGCTCAAGTACGGTCAACGACCGTTCTATTGCATGTTTGTGGCAGCGACTAAATGTCGGAATGAGGGATTACCAGATACGGAGCACTGTCAACTATGTATTTCTAGCCTTTCGATAGCGTTTGACGTAATCGTGCCTGATTAAATTGAGATTTTTTGTTCTCAATTCTCTAATAGTGAGGTTATTTACATGGCTGTTTTTTTTTTATTGCAAACAACTAACCTTAAACCTCCTCAGTTTTATGTTCATTAATCTTCTTATAAAAAAAAAATGTTAATTAGAAGTGTGACGCTTCATCAGTTTTAAAGTGAATTTAAAGATTTTTTGAATATATGTTAAAGTATTTTATATTGCTTATTTTTTATTGTATTATTTAAATATTAGGTGGAAATTGTATTTACTTCTTCATAAGCTTTTTATATAAAAAAAACACCACCTAGATTCGATCGATCGAATTATACATAGCTTATAACAGATGTTATATAGTATAATAGCGAGCCCAGCGGGAGTTGTCCCGTCCTGGTAATAAAAAACCTTTACAGATTATATACTTAGACTTTCCGCAAGAATCACAATCACCCAAGAATCTATTGATGAGAACCGCATGAAAATCAGTTCAGAATTTCAGAATCAGTGATTTATACCATGTAATATTTTAATTTATCAAATAATTTAAACTGTGTAACGTGCCATCTGTTGTCTTCTAGTGAAATATTACAGTCAATATCGTATAAGAAATATAGGATTATATTTTTATCTAGATACTTATATTCCCATAGACCCTCTACACATGCCTAAAGTACTTTAAGCTTGCCTAGCGTTCCCCGTACGGGACGTAAGACAGACGCTAGGTCAGCATTTATAACATTATTAGAATAAGTAATGATTAGAATAAGAAATTAGGATGGAAGTCTAGAATCGACTCTCGTAGAATGTACACGTAGGTTAGGAAGTCTCAAATCGACTATAATAGTTTTTAAGTTATATTATAATCAATGTCTAAAATCGACATAACTATTAAATAAATTGTCTAATATCGACTGTAGTTTTTAAAAAGCCAACCCAAGTGCTCCCGAAGTTAACTAGATACCAAATAATTCTTTTTTTTTTTTTTCGAACTGACTACGCTATTGACCAAGCAAGGTCTTAACAGCTTCACCGGACCAGTAAGGCGAGCGCTTAAGGCACTCAACCGATTTTATTTTGACAACTAGCTCAAGGGTGCGCGGCACACCTCGGCTTTGGCTGTTGCCTGATACATGCAAAACGCGACCTATGTAAGCTAAGCTAACTATTCATACATATATGAGTTGTTGAAACATATATGTGTACCAAGCATACATACCTCAACAACACTTATATATATTTCGTATCGGATAATATTCTAAGCTATTTCAGTTTGATAAGGGGAAAAAATAAAACCCTTCCACCTGCATGTGTAAGCGTGTATGCGTGCACGTGTGTGGAGGTGATATGTGTAAGCGTGTATGCGTGCACGTGTGTGGAGGTGATATGTGTAAGCGTGTATGCGTGCACGTGTGTGGAGGTGATATGTGTAAGCGTGTATGCGTGCACGTGTGTGGAGGTGATATGTGTAAGCGTGTATGCGTGCACGTGTGTGGAGGTGATATGTGTAAGCGTGTATGCGTGCACGTGTGTGGAGGTGATATGTGTAAGCGTGTATGCGTGCACGTGTGTGGAGGTGATATGTGTAAGCGTGTATGCGTGCACGTGTGTGGAGGTGATATGTGTAAGCGTGTATGCGTGCACGTGTGTGGAGGTGATATGTGTAAGCGTGTATGCGTGCACGTGTGTGGAGGTGATATGTGTAAGCGTGTATGCGTGCACGTGTGTGGAGGTGATATGTGTAAGCGTGTATGCGTGCACGTGTGTGGAGGTGATATGTGTAAGCGTGTATGCGTGCACGTGTGTGGAGGTGATATGTGTAAGCGTGTATGCGTGCACGTGTGTGGAGGTGATATGTGTAATGTTGTCACAGTGATGTAAGATTTTGGTTTAATTTATCATTATTTATTTTATGAATATATTTTAACGTTTAAATTACAATTTAACTTTATCAACTTGATATTTTATAATGTAAACTATACTGAGCGTATAGTAAACGCCTACAAAAAAGGGAAAGGAACTACGTTCCAACTGGAGGTCCATGGACCTCTCAAGCTTTTTTTACATTACTGCGAATATACGTAGGTTAGTTTTTATTTTAATTGAACCCTGTAGATGATGTTACGAACGGGTTGTAGGCTTATTGGGACAGAAGTTACTGGGACAACGTACTGGGAAGACATTTATCGGCAATATATGTAGGTTATTTGTTATCTTAATTGGAACTGGTAGGTGATGCTGCGGACGGGTTCAAAGCATATTTTAAAATATTTCTCACATACCAACTGGGTATATGTTTGAGTGAGTCCCTGGATAGTTGGGATTCACAATTTGAAACAGTAGGTATCGCTGCAATCGGGTTTTGAGATGTATTTAGCTTTTTCGCGTTTAAAAGTACAATCGAAACCGGTAATAACCGATTTGGTGCAGACGAAGTCGCACGGGTCAGCTAGTTATAAATATAACTAGTGACTACATCTGGCTTCACATGAGTGCAATGTTCTTATTAGTGAATAGTCATAAGTGATCAAGCAATTAAGGTACGTTTATATGCGATCCATAGTTTGGTACTTTGACATTTACAGCCAGTCAAAGTAAATGCCACAACCCACAAACACGATTTTTTGGTTACATGTAATTTTAAATGTATAATAACTATCAAAATATTAATTGGAATGATATGTTTTAAAGGACAATTTTGATTTTTATTATATCGTTAACCCATATTAATATTATAAAGCTGGAAGATTTGTTTGTTTGGTTGCACGCGCTAATCTCATGCGATATTAGCGTCATATGAGAATCTCTTTCAGTGTTAGATAGCTTATTAATCGAGGAAGGCTATATATGTCATCACGGTAGGACCAATAGGAGCTGAACACCAATGAAGAATGTTTCAAATGGTTTTTTTTTACTTTTCTGAGTTTCCGCTACGTGTAGCGTAAGCCCAAAGGTAAGCAATTATTCCACGCGTACGAAGTCGCGGGCAATATAGCAAATGTAACGAATATGTTTCATTGTATAAGAACTAAAACTATATACTCCAAACAAACTCGAATATAACGCACTTAAATAGAAACAAAAGCAACAAATGCGTGCGGAATCGCGGGAAATATAGTTTATTTATTCAAGGGAAGGAAGATAATAATCACATAACTGTTATTGTTTGATTCCGTACTCGATAAAATATACAATTTGAAAGTGTTTGATATTTTTTAACAGAGAATCAATAAGTCTCGTTTGAGGGCATTTAATATTGCTCAAGTACGGTCAACGACCGTTCTATTGCATGTTTGTGGCAGCGACTAAATGTCGGAATGAGGGATTACCAGATACGGAGCACTGTCAACTATGTATTTCTAGCCTTTCGATAGCGTTTGACGTAATCGTGCCTGATTAAATTGAGATTTTTTGTTCTCAATTCTCTAATAGTGAGGTTATTTACATGGCTGTTTTTTTTTTATTGCAAACAACTAACCTTAAACCTCCTCAGTTTTATGTTCATTAATCTTCTTATAAAAAAAAAATGTTAATTAGAAGTGTGACGCTTCATCAGTTTTAAAGTGAATTTAAAGATTTTTTGAATATATGTTAAAGTATTTTATATTGCTTATTTTTTATTGTATTATTTAAATATTAGGTGGAAATTGTATTTACTTCTTCATAAGCTTTTTATATAAAAAAAACACCACCTAGATTCGATCGATCGAATTTTCAGTGTTTAATTTATCATTATTTATTTTATGAATATATTTTAACGTTTAAATTACAATTTAACTCTATCAACTTGATATTTTATAATGTAAACTATACTGAGCGTATAGTAAACGCCTACAAAAAAGGGAAAGGAACTACGTTCCAACTGGAGGTCCATGGACCTCTCAAGCTTTTTTTACATTACTGCCAATATACGTAGGTTAGTTTTTATTTTAATTGAACCCGGTAGATGATGTTACGAACGGGTTGTAGGCTTATTGGGACAACGTACTGGGAAGACATTTATCGGCAATATATGTAGGTTATTTGTTATCTTAATTGGACCTGGTAGGTGATGCTGCGAACGGGTTCAAAGCATATTTTAAAATATTTCTCACATACCAACTGGGTATATGTTTGAGTGAGTCCCTGGATAGTTGGGATTCACAATTTGAAACAGTAAGTATCGCTGCAATCGGGTTTTGAGATGTATTTAGCTTTTTCGCGTTTAAAAGTACAATCGAAACCGGTAATAACCGATTTGGTGCAGACGAAGTCGCACGGGTCAGCTAGTTATAAATATAACTAGTGACTACATCTGGCTTCACATGAGTGCAATGTTCTTATTAGTGAATAGTCATAAGTGATCAAGCAATTAAGGTACGTTTATATGCGATCCATAGTTTGGTACTTTGACATTTACAGCCAGTCAAAGTAAATGCCACAACCCACAAACACGATTTTTTGGTTACATGTAATTTTAAATGTATAATAACTATCAAAATATTAATTGGAATGATATGTTTTAAAGGACAATTTTGATTTTTATTATATCGTTAACCCATATTAATATTATAAAGCTGGAAGATTTGTTTGTTTGGTTGCACGCGCTAATCTCATGCGATATTAGCGTCATATGAGAATCTCTTTCAGTGTTAGATAGCTTATTAATCGAGGAAGGCTATATATGTCATCACGGTAGGACCAATAGGAGCTGAACACCAATGAAGAATGTTTCAAATGGTTTTTTTTTACTTTTCTGAGTTTCCGCTACGTGTAGCGTAAGCCCAAAGGTAAGCAATTATTCCACGCGTACGAAGTCGCGGGCAATATAGCAAATGTAACGAATATGTTTCATTGTATAAGAACTAAAACTATATACTCCAAACAAACTCGAATATAACGCACTTAAATAGAAACAAAAGCAACAAATGCGTGCGGAATCGCGGGAAATATAGTTTATTTATTCAAGGGAAGGAAGATAATAATCACATAACTGTTATTGTTTGATTCCGTACTCGATAAAATATACAATTTGAAGGTGTTTGATATTTTTTAACAGAGAATCAATAAGTCTCGTTTGAGGGCATTTAATATTGCTCAAGTACGGTCAACGACCGTTCTATTGCATGTTTGTGGCAGCGACTAAATGTCGGAATGAGGGATTACCAGATACGGAGCACTGTCAACTATGTATTTCTAGCCTTTCGATAGCGTTTGACGTAATCGTGCCTGATTAAATTGAGATTTTTTGTTCTCAATTCTCTAATAGTGAGGTTATTTACATGGCTGTTTTTTTTTTATTGCAAACAACTAACCTTAAACCTCCTCAGTTTTATGTTCATTAATCTTCTTATAAAAAAAAAATGTTAATTAGAAGTGTGACGCTTCATCAGTTTTAAAGTGAATTTAAAGATTTTTTGAATATATGTTAAAGTATTTTATATTGCTTATTTTTTATTGTATTATTTAAATATTAGGTGGAAATTGTATTTACTTCTTCATAAGCTTTTTATATAAAAAAAACACCACCTAGATTCGATCGATCGAATTATACATAGCTTATAACAGATGTTATATAGTATAATAGCGAGCCCAGCGGGAGTTGTCCCGTCCTGGTAATAAAAAACCTTTACAGATTATATACTTAGACTTTCCGCAAGAATCACAATCACCCAAGAATCTATTGATGAGAACCGCATGAAAATCAGTTCAGAATTTCAGAATCAGTGATTTATACCATGTAATATTTTAATTTATCAAATAATTTCAACTGTGTAACGTGCCATCTGTTGTCTTCTAGTGAAATATTACAGTCAATATCGTATAAGAAATATAGGATTATATTTTTATCTAGATACTTATATTCCCATAGACCCTCTACACATGCCTAAAGTACTTTAAGCTTGCCTAGCGTTCCCCGTACGGGACGTAAGACAGACGCTAGGTCAGCATTTATAACATTATTAGAATAAGTAATGATTAGAATAAGAAATTAGGATGGAAGTCTAGAATCGACTCTCGTAGAATGTACACGTAGGTTAGGAAGTCTCAAATCGACTATAATAGTTTTTAAGTTATATTATAATCAATGTCTAAAATCGACATAACTATTAAATAAATTGTCTAATATCGACTGTAGTTTTTAAAAAGCCAACCCAAGTGCTCCCGAAGTTAACTAGATACCAAATAATTCTTATCACAAACTTTACCTCTTTATAATATTAGTATAGAAAACACCATTCAAATTCTAGATTCGATAGATCGAATTATATATAGTTTATAACATATGTTATATAGTATAATAGCGAGCCCAGCGGGCGTTGTCCCGTCCTGATAATAAAAAACCTTTACAAATTATATACCTAGACCTTTCCCATGAATCTATTGATGAGAACCGCATGAAAATCAGTTCAGTAGTTTTTGAGTTTATCGCGAACAGACAGAGCGACGTGGCAGAGTACTTTGTTTTATACCATGTAATATTTTAATTTATCAAATAAGTAATTTAAACTGTGTAACGTGCCATTTGTTGTCTTCTAGTGAAATATTACAGTCAATATCGTATAAGAAATATAGGACTATATTTTTATCTAGATACTTATATTCCCATAGACCTTCTACACATGCCTAAAGTACTTTAAGATTGCCTAGCGTTCCCCGTACGGGATGTAAGACAGACGCTAGGTCAGCATTTATAACACTATTAGAATAAGAAATGATTAGAATAAGAAATTAGGATGGAAGTCTAGAATCGACTCTCGTAGAATGTACACGTAGGTTAGGAAGTCTCAAATCGACTATAATAGTTTTTAAGTTATATTATAATCAATGTCTAAAATCGACATAACTATTAAATAAATTGTCTAATATCGACTGTAGTTTTTAAAAAGCCAACCCAAGTGCTCCCGAAGTTAACTAGCGTATTTTGCGGCGGATACCACTAACGGACTGAGACCAAATAATTGTATTTATTCAAAATAGTAAATACTACAGCTTTTCCTACATTATTTCATAGTGTAAGAGCTGACCTTAAATATTCTAGAGCTCATAACACAAAATGATATTTAAATTGTTTATAAAGTACCATTTTAATATTAGTTGTTTTATATTTCTCATTACAAATAAAATATCTTGCAGTATCTATAATACAATTAATTTTAGGTGCAATTTAATCAAATTGTGGTTATAAAACTACATGTTTATATGTATGTCATATGCATGTCATTAAGTACTATTAAATATGACCACGGAGAGCTTGAAAACGACAGAATTTATGATTTAAAGAAGGAGGTTACTCACAAACAGATTTCACTTTCATTTCGATTGTAGGCTGTAGCGGTAACTAACGTACGATGAACGGTATTAACTGAATTACGCGTGCACATCTTCACACTATTCACTTGTCCATTTCACAATCTTCTATTCTATACATATAATAAAAATGAAGTGTCTGTATGTGATATCAAAATAACATTTTTTTACTGATTTGGTACGAATAATAATATTTTAAGTTATTGTTTCATTCGTTCCTTATACAGTGTAAGTGAGCACTGAGGTTATATTGTGGGTTAAGGTTCCAAATATGTTACAGATGACAAACGTCATTTGACACGCTGTTAGTATTTACATATCTAATGTATACGTTACATGTTACTGTACGTAGTCTCATAATTTTATAATTCTTGAATACGATTTGAAAAAAACGTGAGCGGAGCTGCGGGTACAGCTAGTTTATAAATATAATAAAATTGTAAACGTAACTGTACTTTTAAGTCTTTGTTAAAAAAATGTGGCAGGTGTCTTGGAGTAATAAAATACATTTCAGTAATTTTTAGAAATGTCGGTGGGGTGGCAACCACCACACCCACACTGATCGGGGTACCTAGCCTAGGAAGTGGACTGTATATTTAAAATTGGCTGGAGGTAGATACCCCTGAAAATAAATGCCGAAAGTATGTCTCTTTATAACCGGGATAAAACGCTCACTTACTTGATATAATGTCTTCTCCGCCGCCGTTGCCGTGGTGAGAGCACCAGATTTCCAACACGTACACACAGAATGCACAAATATAAATTACGAGCCGCCGTGTCGCTTGTATAGTGAGCGGGTCCGAGTGTAAGCGCGAGTTTCGAACAAGTGTCGCCGAGCAAGTCCGCCGAGTAAGTGACCGATCATCCCGATTGTCCGTTGACAAGCAATGTGTCAAAAATAAATAATAATTTTGACTACCCCCAACCAATTTATGCCTGAACAGTCTGGTCTGTTAGTATGGTCTGTCTGTCTGTATGTTTGTTTGGACACGCATCACAGCTAAAGTAATGCGCTCGCGATATAACCTCACCAAGAAAATCATAATGAATATCCTCGAGTACGTTTAATCTTGGTTTCATTAAGGTTACAATATATTTTCATAGAGTGAACCGACCTTAATGAAACCAAGATTAAACGTACTCGAGGATATTCATTATGATTTTCTTGGTGAGGTTATATCGCGAGCGCATTACTTTAGCTGTGATGCGTGTCCAAACAAACATACAGACAGACAGACCATACTAACAGACCAGACTGTTCAGGCATAAATTGGTTGGGGGTAGTCAAAATTATTATTTATTTTTGACACATTGCTTGTCAACGGACAATCGGGATGATCGGTCACTTACTCGGCGGACTTGCTCGGCGACACTTGGGAAGGAATAAACGTTAAACTCCCGTGTAACTCTCTCCGTCTCTTTCTATTGTATACGAGTGCGTGTGGGAGTATCGAGGTTCGTGTAGAGGAGTCTCATGCGTTGCGGGTTGTATAACCTGAGTACGTGAAAATATCAATAAAAATATTTTTATTTAACATGCTTTTATTATAATCTATTGATATATTTATTAATGAATTAATTCATCCTTTACTTTATGGGACAACGTCTATACAAAATATCAATATCAGATGCACACAGGCTTTTATACTACGCGTCGCTAGGCTGAAGCAAGAGCAATACGATCGGTCACGCTTGCGTAGCACGTCATGACGCGAAATTATAAATTTATCTCCTGCCAACAAAATACCGTCATCATTGCGTGCTATAGATTGATTCGTTGTTAAATTACATTACATAGTGCAACGCGACGGATTAGTTATGCTTGTTCAGTGAAATTTATTGTGGAATGTATCGATTTGCAACAATTCATTGGTCAAACGAAATCGATTCATTCTGCGAACGAGGTATTTGTGTAATTTAAAAATATTGCAAAGAGTTTTCCTTTTTTTGTATTAATTTTATTTTTAGCGATCAATCTTCTAAATTAGAATCATTTGTAGTCCGGTGAAGCTGTTAAGGCCGTAATAGGCCAATAGCGTAGACAGTTCGAAAAAAAAAGAAGATCATTTCCAAGGAATTAGGCCATTCAAATATTACGTAAGCACTGATGGGGGGTGGGGGGGGGGGGTTCTTGTTTTGCTTTTTTTTGATGACATAGGG